>JAMPIV010019602.1:0-68166 GCA_024509875.1 Oreohelix idahoensis | reverse complement strand
GAAAAGTGGAAAGAGGAACAAAGGCTTATAGCAGAAAAGGTCACCATTTATTTGTTTCTCTTGACATTTTTAACATCATTACTTTTTATAAAATTTGTCAGTTAGTGAAATATCACTTTGTGCCACACTTCAGCTGGATACATTAACAATGTTGAATCTTGTACACAGCTGCTTACTTATACTCACTAAGTGAATGGTTATGCTGTCAATGAGGAATATTTTTTTTCAGTGCATTTAAGCACTTTATTGTTGATGAGGAACTTGAGCGGACAAAGGTCAATGAGGGAGCACCATTGGTGATGGCAATAATTTAAGGTTCCAAGCATTCATGAAGCTGTTTCTGTTTAGCCTTGAGAACACATCCTCGAGGTCTATCTGTGATCTCTATATCTTCTTCTTTCTTCTTTGATCCATAACCGCCAACCGTCAAAGCAGTCAGCGGCCATCACGCCTGGTGGCGTCTTGTAGGGCAGCAACAAATTGATTCCACTTTGCTCGGTCGGCGGCCATCCTTCGTACAGTGCCCCAACTGTGGTTCATTCTTTGCATCTCAGCTTCCACAGTTCTCCGCCAAGTTGTTTTTGGTCGGCCTCTCTTTCGCTTTCCCTCGGGGGTCCATAGCATAGCTGTTCTTGCGATGGTATCAGGGTCCCTTCTGAGGACATGGCCAACCCAACTCCAGCGTCTGCCAGCTATGATGGTGTGCATGTCCTCCTGGTTACTCCGAATAAGTAGTTCTTGGTTGCTGATGGTGTTTGGCCAAAAGATTCGGAGAATTTTCCTTAGGCAGATTGTGTGGAAGGAGGACAGTTTCGACATTTCCTTCTCTGTTACTCTCCAACATTCCGCACCATAGAGAAGCACAGAAAGTACGCAGCTCTCATACAGTCTTAATTTGGTGTTTGTGCTGTACTGGGAAGACTTCCAAATGTTGTTGAGAATAGCAAAGGCTGTTCTCGCTTTATTCATTCTGTTGTTAATGTCCTTGCTTGTTCCGCCGTCAGGTGTTACTATGCTTCCTAGGTAAGTAAATGTGTCTGTCTGTTCTAACTTCTGGTTCCTTACTGTTATTGGCTCAGGATTGCCCACATTTAGTGTCATGACCTCCGTCTTCTTCAGATTGATGTTCAGGCCAACCTGCTGGCCATACTTATTCAGTCTATCAGTTTTGTCTTGAATGTGTTGGTGTGAATGCGCGAGCAGTGCAATGTCATCTGCATATTCCAAATCTTCCAGTGTAGAAAACATTGTCCATCTAATTCCTCTTGGACTGCCCTCTGTTGTCTGGCGCATCACCCAATCTATGACTGTCAAAAATAATGTTGTTGATAAGGGGCATCCCTGTCGTACTCCTGTTTTCACTTCGAAAGTTACATTACTCGATCCAACACTGCACGTAAAGTTAGAATAGAGGCTTTTTATAATGGAAACAATGCGGCTGGGAATTCCATAAGCCCTCAGAATTTTCCATAGGCTGTCCCTGTGTATGCTGTCGAAAGCCTTTTCAAAATCAACAAAGTTAATGTACAGCTGTCTCTGCCATTCTGAGCACTGCTCTATAATGTTCCTGAGGGCAAATATATGATCTGCACATCTTCTGTTCTTTCTGAAGCCCGCTTGTTCTTTCCTCAGTTTATGGCCAACTGCTTTTGAAATTCTCTGGATGATTATCCTGCCTAGTATTTTGCTGGGAACTGAGAGGAGGGTAATTCCTCTCCAGTTGTTGCAGTCTGCAAGGTCGCCCTTCTTGGGCAATTTGACAATTGTTCCTTTACTCCACTCTGTTGGTGTTGTCTCAGTTTCCCAGACTTGTGCAAATAGTGGTTCTAATAGTTCTGCTGCTAGTTCAGGGTCTGTCTTGAATAGCTCAGCATTCAGATTGTCGTGACCAGCGCTTTTCCATTTTTTAGCCCTTTGATAGCTGTGATAATTTCTTCTTTTCGTGGAATGTCTGTATTTACGTCTAAGTCACTTTCAGCCTCAGGAACATTCAGCTGAGTCTCTGGTGGTTCCTTATTCAGTGTTTCTCTGAAGTGCTCTGCCCACCTTGTTTCCTGCCCCTGTGCTGTGGTGATGAGATTTCCTTGCTTGTCTCTTACTAACGTTATGTTGTTTGCACCTCGTTTTCCACTGATAGCTTTAGTTATTTTATAAACTGTGCTTTGTTCATTTCTCAGTGCTGCCTCTTCTGCCTGTCTTGCAAGGTCATCCAGAAATGTCCTTTTGTTAGCACGGGTTTGACGTTTTACTTCCTTGTCCAGCTGACTGTACTGTTCACTATATATTGCCTTTAACCTGGGAGACTTAGCTTCTGTTTTCTTCCTTTTCATTTCCTTTCTCTTCGCTATGGTGTTTAGCGTTTCTGGTGTTATCCAGTCTTGGCTCTTTCTTTCCTGGAATCCCAAGCATGACTTGCTGCTTTCTTTATATATTGTTGAGATGGTGTTGAATTTCTGGTCCACATCGTCGGTCTCTGTTCTTTCCTGGCTTTTGGTAATCAGATATCGTCTCTTTACGTCGACCACAAACGCTTTTCTGGTGAGGGGGTCCTTAAGTTTCGTGATGTTGTATCTTTTCTGTTTGACTGCAACTGGTCCAGCAGCTCTGAGTTTCACCTTCAGTCTTGCTACTACTAGGTGATGATCACTTCCCACATCTGCGCCTCTTCTTACTTTCACGTCTTGTAGTGCATGTCTCCATCTGCCATTGATCATTATGTGATCTATCTGGTTTTTGTCTCGTCCGTTTGGTGATTCCCATGTTAACTTGTGCACTTCTTTGTGTTGAAAAAGTGTTCCTCCGATGACCAGGTTGTTAATACTGCAGAAGCTTATTAATTTGTCCCCATTCTCATTTACTGTTCCACTGCCGCATTTCCCCATTACTCTTTCGTTATAATAATTGTGTGTTCCAACTTTCGCATTTAGGTCTCCCATTACTATAATAAGATCGTACCTGGGTACAGTTTCCATTTCCTTTTGTACCTGTTGATAGAACTCGTCCTTGATCTCTTCGTCGCTGTCATTTGTTGGTGCATAACATTGTATAATTGTGGTGTTGGTGAATCTCCCTCTCAGTCTTGCTCTTATTAGTCTGTTGTTAATGGGTTTCCATTCCAGTAGAGACCTTTCCATTCCTTTCTTAAGGATAATGGCTACACCTTCGTTGTGCTGACCGTCCTCTCTACCAGAATAAAGTACTGTTTCCCCTGTAGCTGTTTTTATTCTCCCCATCCCTGTCCATCTGCTCTCGCTTATTCCCAGGATATGTAGTTTGTAATTCCTCATCTCTGCTGTAATCTGTCTCAGCTTTCCTGCCTCGTTCATAGTTCTGACATTCCAAAAACCAATTCTGGTTTCGTGTTTTGCGGTCTGGGCATCCGTTTTCATGCCAGTGGCTTCCTTTCGGCTTTCACCACTGTCAGTCATACGAGCCTGAGACTCCGGATGTCCATCCCGCATCAAAGTATTTCCATTTATTGCTGTTTCCGTAACGTGTGTGATTTTTTACACAGACAGGGGTGTCGGCCCTGTGCTAAAACCCCCAACCTGGAGGACCAGGGTACCAGCTTTTGTCTGACCCCTACCCACGCAGACCAGTCCAGCATGGTTGAACCTACCAGGAGTAAAACTCCCACTGGCATAGCTCTGGGGATTGTCAGGGTACACAAGCTGCCATACCGCTACAAGGTATAGGTACCATTGATGGCAGGATCTCTATATATGGCCTTGTAATGCTTTCGAGACCGAAGATGCAGCAAGAGAGATGAATGCAGTCAGCGACTCATAGCGTAACTGCTTGCATCAGGGTCAGCGAACCAGAGCTGACCAAGACCCTACTCCACCTCCAAGTGGTGGTCCTGGAAACAGGCTGCATCACTCAGTCTGGCTGAGAGAGTAGGGATCGAAGTGAGAAGGCAAACTCGGTCCCAAAAAATGCCATGCTGAAGTCGGATGTGTTGGCCGAAAGGTGCAAATATCGCAGCTTTGCTGTATACAGACACAACACATCCAACATCCTTTTCATGATGAACAAGGAAGAAGAAGAAGTAATGCTTTCAACAGGTTTCCTTAGTGTGTGTACTGTCCCTTGCTAGCATCTTTTTCTCATCTCCTGTTCCACTGGCAGCTGTCTGGTTCTTGTTGTTAATTGGTGATCTTATTATGCCACTTCAATTCTTCTGTTCTATGCAAGCACCTAAATATGAAAGTCTGCAACTTCTTAATTTTTGCTGTTGGTGTTCTCCATGCTTCAGAGCCATACATTAGGAAGGAATTGACATTATGCAATGTCATGAATATGATAAGATATCAGAGAACATATGTGTAAAGCTTTTTCAGTAGTAATCTTCTCACTTCTGATAAGGATAGAAGACTTAGATAAATTCTTAAAACAATAAGATTTTAGGCTTAAAGATAATACAAACAACCAACGGGCTGATCACCCGTTTGCCAGTCACTTCGATTACGGAAACAACAGCAAATGGATTGATTTGCCGTTGCCCTAAAGACGCCAATAGGCGTGATGGGAAACAATGGCAAAGAAAACCTATCTGCTGTTGCCCTAAGACGCCACTAGGCGTAATGGCCACTGACTGCTTTGTCGGTCGGTGGCTAAGGACGGAAGAAGAAAAAGATAATACAAACAGAGAAAGTGGGGCTTGTATATAAGTAAGGAATGGCTAAGGCTAAAGTGTTTTATACTGTGTTAGAATAGTTGAAATAGAGAGAGAAACACCAAACGAATGAACAAACTTTATTTTCAAAGGGTTTAGAACTGGGCACACAGGCCCGTCTAACATTCTGCCCTTCCTTTCTCTCGTCTTCCATACTAAATCCATTTATTCTCACATATATCTGAAATATTACTTAAATAATAAAATAACAAAATAAAATAAAGTCTCAACATTATAACAGTACAATAACAGTTACACACTAATTACAAATTAATATTGAACAGGGCAAAATTATCTTTAAAACCTACATATCATCATCATCATAACCCTCCACTCCCAAAGGAGCATAGGCCTTCAACAAACACATGCCAAGTCCTCCTGTCACGTGCCATCATCTCAAGTTCTTTCCACGTTCTCCTCATCATTTTCACCTCTGTTTCCAGCTCTCTTCTCCTATATATAAACCTACATATAATGTTATATAATTATTTAGGAACATAACTATATTAGGGTGGCATATAATCTGCACTCATGATGTATTTGAAAAGTCTGTGATTGAATGAATATGGACTAAGCTTGTTTTTTTAGATCATGTGGAAGATTATTCCACAGATGAGCAGCAGAAAAAGCTAAACTTTTCTTGAATAAGTCGAGCCTAGGCTTGGGCATGTGTAATTTGTTTAAGCTTTGGCTGTGTCTTCCATTGTATTTGAAAATAGGCCACAGAAACGTTGGAGCATTCTGTGATAGAATTTTGTGAATGAATTTGGCTTTGTTGAAGAGAAAGCACTTTCTTAGAGGTAATATGTTAAGATATTTACATGGGTCTACACACTGTGTGAGGTTTTTGTCTGAAACAAGCACACTGCACGTTTTTTGTAATGAATAGAGTCTTTTAGTGTTGGACATGGAGCGCCCATCCAGATTGTGGAACAATAGTCTAGATGTGTTTGTATTTGGGATAGACAGAACATTTTCCATGTCTCCTCATCTAGGAAATGTTTGATTTTAGCTAACTGGTAAACGTTTTGTACCGTTTGTTTGGTCAGTGCTTGTACATGTGAATTCTAGCTTAAATATTGGTAAATTATGAGTCCCAGAGAGAAGGAGAGAGAGGGAGAGAGGTGGTGATTTTTGGTATTGACCCTCTAGAAGGATGCAGCACATTATAATGAATATATGCATGACAAGCTACTTCACTTTCTACAGGAGAAAGAGAAACTTCTTGCTGCACAAAAGGAAGAGATCTTGGCCCAGAAAGAAAAGGACAGAGAAGAACGAAGGAGGCAAAAAAGAGGTATCAGAAATATTTAAATCATTGCTTGGTTCAAAAAGGAAACATACAAAATGTATGTGATGCAATTCAATGTAATGGATAACATGTTCACATTTTGAGATATTGAAATGCTAATATTTTTTTAAATAAAAGTTACATCAAAGAATTTGGTTAAAAAAAAACATTTACAACTGAAACATTTGATGAAAAGTAATGCATGTTTACAGGCATTGTGTCTGAAATTCTGAGAAAATCAAGTTTACTGTTCAGCATCAAATTGATATTAGAATGGTATAACAAGATCACCCGTGTGGAACTCATGATAAGAACCAGACAAGTGCCAGTAGAACAAGAGATATTAAGATGCTGGCAGTGGATTTTCACACACTGAGGAAACCTGTTGATAGCATTACAAGGCAGTCCTCTGTTTTGAGTCTCTCGGGTAAGACAGAGTGAGACCAAAAAAAAAACATGTGGAGAAGAGAACTGGAGACAAATTAAAAGTGATGAGGAAGACATGGAAAGACCTTGAGCTGATGACCTAGTTTGGGGAGGTGAAGGTCATTAAATGAAAATCAAATCGATATTTGACAATAGGCCACCAGTTTCTGATCCATTGTAAATGTATTAAAGATAATTTTATGAGTCACTGAACCTAAATTATTTGATAGCATTGAAGGTGACATCTCAACCATTATAAACATTACAATATCAATGTTTTTAACAAAATTAGAGGTTTTCCTCATTTTCATCTAAATGTTGCTGTTGTATAACAAAATTCATTTCATCATGTCAAAAACAGATACATTCTTTCTTTTTCAGTCACTCAGTCAGTATCCTGCAGCTGATTGGATGTTCATAAATTATTGGGTGCATAAATAAGATTTCTTCAGGTTTACTCCCCTTGGATTTATATTCTGCATTCTTCCATGCAACTTTCCTTCTTTCAGTTCTTTCTCATCTCCATGTCTGCTTCAATCTATCAAAGTGCCTTAGATTTTAATTATTCTCAACCTGTGTCCAGTGCACTTTCAATGTCTTTCTATCTGTTTGATGATCCATGTGTATCTGTTTGATGATCCATGTGTATCTGTTTGATGATCCATGTGTATCTGTTTGATGATCCATGTGTATCTGTTTGATGATCCATGTGTATCTGTTTGATGATCCATGTGTATCTGTTTGATGATCCATGTGTATCTGTTTGATGATCCATGTGTATCTGTTTGATGATCCATGTGTATCTGTTTGATGATCCATGTGTATCTGTTTGATGATCCATGTGTATCTGTTTGATGATCCATGTGTATCTGTTTGATGATCCATGTGTATCTGTTTGATGATCCATGTGTATCTGTTTGATGATCCATGTGTATCTGTTTGATGATCCATGTGTATCTGTTTGATGATCTGTGTTTTATTCAACCCATTCACAACCTCATATTAGTCACCTCTAATAACATGCCTGAAGGAGGAGTAGTCCTATTCTTTCTTTGTCTGTCAGATCCCTGGGAACTACACAGACATTTTAGGGGTTCCTCCAAGGACAAAAGCTTGTGAAACATTACTCTGTTTAGTTACTATAGCTATTCTCCCTTAAAGTTTGGGATGCAAAGGAATTCATGCTGCTGTTGCGTGAAATCCAGGGTTAGGTCTCTAAACAAGGTCCTGAATCACCTCTATGTATTGCATCCTGGAAAAAGACAATTTTTGCGTTGCCTGGCCAATGCTTCAAGGATCAACTAGCCACACCAGAGTACCCCAGCATCATGATTCCCCCTGTGGTGAAACATGTTGAGAACCCACTTGAACTCATGACTTATCTCTGGTGTTTACCTGGTTGGCTGCATGCAGTAGGATCTCATGATTAACAAATGGCAAGTGAGAGGAGCTGAAAGGTGCAGGATATGATGATTCTGTGGGAGAGCCCAGAACCAGAGCACAGTATTTTAACCCTGCTTATTTGGAGAGACCCCATGAATCTGAGGATTGCACATTAAACCACACCCCTTTCCCCTTCCAGCTTGAAACCAGATGTTAGGATCCTTTAAATGTATGCCAGGCCAGGAAAGAATACCTGGGAAAGAAACTGGAGCTCATGACTACAACGTAACAAGTTTTGGAATTACAAAAAATTCACAGGAAAAGCCTAAATTTATAAGGTAGATAATGCCAAGAGTTCTTGGCTGCAAAAAAAAGAGCTACAAGCTTAGCTTACTTACTTACTTAGTCGTTCCCCTTCTACCGTGAGGTGTAGAGGTTTGGAAGAGAGAGCGCCAGACTATCCTATCGGCTGTCTTCCTCCTGGCCTGGTTCCATTCTAGTCCTCGATCCTTCAAAGATTGTCTAATGTTGTCCTCCCAGCGGACTCTGGGTCGTCCTCAGGGTCTGGATCCTTGGCTCTTTGTTTCCCATGCTTGTCGTGGTATCCGATCTTCTCCCATTCTGCAGACATGGCCAAACCATCTTAATTGGGACTGTTCTACTTGGGTCTGCAGGGGGTAGAATTTAAGGCCTTGACGTATCGTCTGGTTGCGTACCATGTCTCTTCTTGTTACTTCAACCACCTTCCTCAGATACCTCATTTCTGAGGTTTGGATCTGGCTTTTATGGGTTGTAGTCATTGCCCATGACTCGCATCCATATGTCAAGACTGGGACATAGGTGGAGCGGTATACAGCCATCTTCGTTTTCTTACCAACCTCTCTCTTGCTGAGGAATCCTCGATTTATGGCCTGAAAAAGTCTCCCAGCTGCTGCTTTTCGAGTGGCCAACTCTTCTTTGATGCCTCCCTTTTGGTCTATAATAGCTCCGAGGTATTTAAAGTGGTCGACCTGCTCCAGGACCTGTTCTCCCAGCTTAATCTGATGTTTTCTTTCTTCTCGTGATATCACCATGGATTTTGTTTTAGAGCTGCTTATGATCATCCCTCTCTTCTCCAGCTCTTCCTTCCAGATTTGCAGGTTGGATTAGAGATGTGCCTCTAATTTAGCAATCAGGGCAACATCATCAGCAAATGCCAGCTCCGAAATATAGACCTGTCTCATCTTCCAGTACCCCACTGAATACTTTCTTGTTCTCTCCTTACATGCCTTGATGACATCATCCATAAGGAGTATGAAGAGGTAAGGTGATAGGATATCACCTTGTCTTACACCAGTGGTGGTCCTGAACTCTTACAAGCTTAGCATCCCTAGTTAAACAACAACAAAACTTAAAGTTTCTTAGGCTTGCATCCTTCCACTGCAACGTGGATGTACTGAATATCTGTGTCACTCCTCAAACAGTTAGGTCAGCAAACATCTTTGAGAAGGAAGGTCAGAGTAGTGGAGCACCTCTCAGAGAAAATGGGAAGATAACTGTAACTCACACTGCAAGAGTTTTTCCTACCCCTGCTAGAGAATCCCAGACTCCCCAAGAGGAAGAGGTAAATGTCTTAGAATCCCATATTTAATGTATTTGTGAAAACATGGGGTACATTTTTAAGGGAATAAATTCTAACATCGTTAATGTTTACTGCTTTTAGTGCTGTTGAAGTGAAATTAAGCTTTTATTTTAATTATTTATTATGTTTTTAAGTAATGTTTTATAACCTTTCACCCTGATACATAAAATGTAAGCTACTATAAAGCTTTTTAGTACAGTTGGCAATGAAAATTATTCACAACAAATGCAGTTGCAAAATAATTGATCATCTGTGCCATTGGTATGAACATGATGATGATTATGTCAGTGATATTAATCACATATTACACCAGTTTCTTTGACCACTGCCATAACTAGACCAAAGCATTGAAATAGAGAAACAAGAAGCTCATGGTGATTTAACCAGGAATCAGACCCAGGATCTTCACCATCTTATATTGAGCCATTATGTTACTGAGCCACAAAACCATCAGCTAATGCCTTCATCAACTCATTCAGGTCAGCCAAGCACAACTGAAACTCTGTTTTCTGTTTATAGAACAAACAAAAACATAATGCAGTATAAGACAGCATAAACAGTCTCATTTTGTAATTATGTCACTGGTTAAATAGTCTTCTAGTAGGTTCCCTGTGTGAGATGAATAATTCCCAGGTTTGATATTCAATTATGTCACTTTACAATTGATCTATTTTTTTTTCTTATTTTTTTTGTCATCATGGCCATTGTCAATGCTGTTTTTGTATTTCAAATTTCACACTGTGCATGCTGAATGCACAGATTGAATCAAGCAGAAAAAGAATGCCACAGGCACGTAACAAAAGTTATCACTGTTAAAAGTAGGAACAAGAGGGATGCTTGTTTTTCAGACATTTCTGAAGAGGAAGTGGTGTACACATTGATAACCAGCAGAAACACTGCTCCGGGTCCTGATGGTGTACAATACCATCACATTAAACAGCTCGATGACACAGCCATTATAAATATGGTGAGCAATTTCAATACCAGCATAAAGAATGCTGAGGTGCCGGAAGACTGGCTACACAGTTACCTTTGGCCACTTCCTAATCCTTGCAAAGACCCCACACTGCTCAGCAGCTATTGAATTATCACACTACAGAATGTCTATGGTAAATTACTTGAAAAGATAGTTGCAAGACAAGTAATGAGCCACCTCGAAAATGCACACATCCTTCCTGATACCCTGGGTAGCTATAGGCCTAGGAATACAACATGGGGTAACGCTGGAACATTTGCGTACGATGTGTACTAGGGATTCCAGGGTAAAAGAGAAATGGTGGCTGTCACAATTGACCTAGAGGATGCTTATAACAGTGTGGACTTTGCAACCCTAATAGACTGTATAATGGCATGTGGTGTAAACCCTTGGATAACAAGGTGGATAGCAGCTGCCTTAATGGAGAGATCAGTTGCATTTCACTTGAGAACTTGGACATCAGAACCAATGCGCATTTGCCAGGGACTACCCCAGGGTTCTCCACTATCAGCAGTGCTGTTTAACATCTACACAGCAAAAGTAGCAACCTTTCAACTAACAGGACTGGGACGAACATTAACATTCACAAATGACATACTCATGTACAGAACTGGCTCAGACAGACAGGAAATGGTCCAAGGCATACAAGAGACACTACAGGCGGTTTCTAAATAGTGTGAGGAAAGCGGATCAAAGGTCAATCTCAGTAAGGCCTGTGTGATGTGGTGCTCTTTGAAGAACTCTATAGTAAAAACAGACCTTCCAGACATCACTTTCAATGGGCAGAACATTGAAAGGCAAGACAGGCTGAAGTATCTAGGAGTATCGTTTGATCGTGGGCTATCATTCAAGTATTATGTCAAACTGATCATACAGAAGTGCAAGCGAAGACTGGCAACCTTAAAAACAATGGCTGCTGCATGCTTGGAACAGAGACTGTTGTTTCTCCTGTATCATCAGCTCGTGATTTCAGTAATCGAGTACGGGCTGGGAATATTCACGCTGTCAGTATTGTAATGTTATGATGTATGTATATAATCATTACCTCGTCATCTACACAAGCACACACATGTTTCAGAAGGCACTCAGTAAAAGCATGTTCAGTTTGTAGCCATGTTTATTTACAGTATATCGTACATGTGAAGATTCGCATATTATTACAATGTGTGGTTCGTATTATTAATGTATTATATTACATCCCCCCTTTTTTGAAAAAAAAATGTGTGCAAACATTTCCAACGAAATGTTTCATGTGAGAAAGGATAAGTATGTGTAATGCTCAGTGTGAGTATATATATGTCACTGTCTGTATCGGCTGGGAGGTGTCACTGTACGGCCAGAACGAGTGGTGTAAAGTGCTGGTGGTTCTGCGGAAGTCCCTGGTTTAGCTTGAGTTGGTTGTGATTTTGGCCTTGGCGCTTGTTGGTTTTGTGGGGCACCAAGGTCTGGAGTTACTGCATTGTCTGTTGAAAGCATGGGAATTCTCTGTTCTGTTGTATTCTGTGGGATTTCTCTTATGTCCACTCTGTTTCGCCTCAGGAGGTTGCTGCTGCTGTCTGGTCTTAAAGTATAGCTCCTGGGTTCAGGGTTTCTGGAAATGATTGTTGCTTTTGACCATGTGTCATTGTTGTGGTTGTAGGTAGTCACATGCTGACCAGGATATAATGGTGGTAAGTCTTTAGCACATTTGTCATAGTTGGATTTCTGAACTTGCTGACGATGCTGAAGTTGATCATATGTGCTGTCTCTATGTTGTGGACGGAAGTGGACCTTAGATGGTAGGACGTCTTTAATTCTTCTATCAAACATAAGTTCTGCTGGACTATCGATCTTACTGTCTACCGGTGTTGTTCTCCATCTCAAGAGTGCTAGGTGTACATCCTCTGTTCTTGTTTTCTTCATGATTGACTTGATAGTTTGTATATGTCTCTCAATGAAACCATTAGATTTAGGGTATCTAGGTGATGATGTTGTGTGTTTGATCTTCCAGTCCTTAGTGAAGTTTCTGTATGCTTGACCTGAGAAATGTGGACCGTTGTCTGATCTAATTTCATCTGGGATGCCAAACATGCTGCAATACTTCTTTGTAATGTCTGTGTAACTGTCTTTTTTTCCTTGTTGAGGTGATCACTGGCCCAAGACAGTATACATGTTGTTAGATGTGTAGTGCGAGCGTATGATGAATTGAGTGTGGGTGCGAATGAAGGCGCGAATGTGTTTAGGCTCGTATAGATGTAGATCCTGCAACCCATACTCTCACATGCAGTAATCAAGGATGCTTTGACACTGCAGGCATGTTTCAAGACATTTATTGACGGGAACACACATAATATCAACAGGAACAGTCAGTGTAACAAGGTCATGCTGACCTGACATCGATAGGTATACATTTGGCATTCAAAAAGGTAAACATCAGAATAGACGTGCATGGTCAATAGCAAAGTTCTTCAATAATGACAGTTCGTAGCGTCGCCCTTGGCGTCTCTGACTAAACGCGTCAGATGCCTTAGTTACCTTGACACACAGGTGCAACTTGGCACTCCCTGCCAATTGCACATAACAGGCTGTAGTATAATAGCCGGAAGCACAGGCCTCGTCCTAACGTCGGCCGTGTACTTCTGTTAAATAGGTTATCATCAACCCTGCAGTAATACTTATTGTAGATAGAAGTTCCGCCAATCTGCGGCTCCCACAATATATCTTCGTCACTGGATTTCTGGACAATATAAGACTAACAGTCTTGGATGGCTACCTCGAGCACAAATATATAAGTTCTGAAATGGCGGATCAGTGAGCTGCTGTTCACCCTAGGTAATCCTTTACATGTTCTACCACCGAAAAGCGTAATAATGCATAAAGGTCGGTATTACCTGGTAAATGAATCCTCAGAACTACACAAGGAATTCTGTCGTCATCCCGACGCACAGAGATTCACTGGGGAAAACTGCCATAGCAGTTACTTCGAAGATTCTCCCCGAAAAACAATGGACTCTTGGTCCCTTCAGAAAAACAGGACCTCCCGGCTTCCCGGAAGTATATCTCACTCCCGCTTAAAAAAACCTTCCCATAGGCCTACGCCCGAACTGACAACCTCTGACCCTAAAGGTCAAACACAATGAATGAATAAACAAGGGAAGACAACCCCTAATCAACCTGACATCGCAGGTAAAGACACAATTATACTTATGATACAAACATAAGCAAATAACTTGACAGATGACTCCGTCGAAAATGACAGCAACATTACTACCACCCCCCCCTGTAAAAAAAAAAATGCAATTTTTTTTTTTTTTAATATGTTCATGAGCAAGATAGCACCAGTATCACTTCTGTGCTCATGCAAACAATGAACCTAATATCAGGTACAATAGAAGAGGGTACAAATCATCTCCCAACATAGGAGAAAATATTTCCTTTAAGCCAAACAAACTAAGGGATACCATTCAAGAAACCTAAGTTGCTGGCAATACCAATCATATATCAAACATTACTAAATAATATAATCATAGCAATATACAAATGTCAATGCTATTTTAGCAACATATCACTGATGGATGGACAAAATGAAATTTGTTAAATTATCTAAACATCATCCAAATACATTTGTATTACAACATATTATGATATTAAGGACAGACCTAAGTCTGAAAATATATCAGGAAAAACTAGGACACAAGATTTAACTGGAATCATGTGGGCATCTAGACAATATGTCCGCCATCACATTATCCGAACCACGGATAGCTCGCACCGTGAAATGGAAAGGCTGAAGAGCAATAGCATAACGAGTAGATCTCGAGCTCTTCAAATCCTTACTTTGCATAGCCGTAAGAGCTTTTTGGTCGGTTTCCATAAAGAAATGCGCGCCCAGAAGGAACCTTTGTAGCTTAAGAATGGACCAAACCATAGCCAACAATTCACGGTCCAAAACCGAGTAATTCCTTTCTGCCGCATTCAGCTTCCTCGAAATATACATTACAGGATGCAGAGTTCCTGAATATTCCTGCATTAGTGCCGCTCCAATGCCAGTGGAAGAGGCATCACTACGAAGGACAAAAGTCTTATCAATCGTCGGTAGTCTTAAGATAGGATGAGATGAGAACAAATTCTTAACCTGATCCAATGAAGTTTGGCATTCTTGGGACCAACGCACCATATTAGGAGAACCTTTTTTCAATAACGTTGAAAGTGGTGCCATAATGGAGGACAGATTCTCAATGAATCTTCCATAGAATTGTATCAATCCCAAGAGACTACGCACTTGCTTTTTTGTCTTCGGAACCGAGATATTTAATATCTTTGAAATGTTTTGGTCCTCTGTCTTCAACAGACCATGACCAACTCGATGACCTAGGAAGGAAATTTCACTAAACCCAACAAAAGCTTTAGAGGGTTTAGCAGTCAAACTATGCTCACGTAGAGTAGATAGCAATTCCTTCAGACCCACATAGTGTTCTTCCCAAGTATCGCTGAAAAGACAGATGTCGTCTAAATATGCAATGACATCTGCACGATCTGATAGAATTCGTCGCATCATGCGTACGAAAGTCGCTGGGGCGTTCATAAGCCCGAAAGGCATAAAATTCCATTGAAACAGACCCCTAGGTGTCGAAAAAGCAGTGAGAGGTTTGGCGTGTTCCGTCAGTGGGACTTGCCAATAACCTTTCGACAAGTCTAGTTTAGTAAAGAATTTAGCTTTAGAAAGTCTAATAAGTAGATCATCTAATAACGGCATAGGTTCAGCATCGAACTTCGTAACTTGATTTAATTTGCGATAATCAACGCAAAGACGTATGTTATTGTCTTTCTTTCGAACAATAACTATCGACGAAGAATAAGCTGAAGTGGATGGTTCAATTATTTGTAGTTGAATCATTTCATCCAATTCTTTCTCGACTTGTGCTTGAAAATGAATAGGTATTGGGTATGGTCTTACTCTGATCGGATTACGATCAGTAAGTATGATGTCATGTTCTATGACATCTGTGTGTCCAGGAATGTCGGTAAGGACATCCTGATATGATTGTAACGTAGAGGATACTTGACGCTGTTCCTCAAAAGACAAGTTGGAAGAGACTGTAACGTCTCTCCACGATTCCGTTGAAGTAAGTGGAATCGTAGGAAGAGGTAAGTTCACGTCAGAAAAAATAGTTTCCTCATCCTGTATAACAGACAGGGATGAGATGTGACCATGTTGAACTGGAGAGTCGTCCGTCGCCTGGAAAATAGGCTGTAAATAGTCTGGACGTTCAATAAACTCTGTTAACATATTTATATGGAAGGTTTTATGCCTTCCATCCACATCGACAATATAGTCGACATCAGAAATTTTCGAGACTATAGTGTATGGACCCTTCCAAGAAATGAGAAGTCTATTCTCTCTTGAGGGCAGTAAGACATATGCTTTGTCTCCAGGACAAAGTTGACGTAGGCGTCTTTTCTTATTAGCAAATCGCCTAGCTTTTTCTTTCGCAAATTCGGAAGATGAAGTTGCTAACCTGCACGATTCGATAATCTTTTCTCTAAGAGCTATAACATATTCATATGACGATTGTGTATCATCGTCAATATTATCGGAAGTTATCAAATCGTGTAACAAGGACATTGGCCCGCGCGGTTGCGCGCCAAAGACAAGTTCGAAAGGAGAAAACCCTGTATGCTCGTTGGGAACCTCTCTATAGGCAAAGAGGACTGCAGGTAAAACCCTGTCCCAATCTTCAGGATGATCCTCCGTTATCTTGCCAAGTAAGTTCTTTAGTGTCCTGTTAAGACGTTCTACCAATCCATTGGACATTGGATGATAAATACTACTGAGAGACCTTTTAATGTCTAGCGTAGCCATTACCTGAGACATAACGTCCGAAATTAACTGAGTGCCGTGATCCGACAGTATTTCTCCGGGGAATCCCAGACGAGAAAATACGAGCCAAAGAGCATCAGCGATATCGACAGTTGATATGCTCTTCAGAGGAATAGCCTCTGGCCAACGCGTGCACATGTCCACGCAAGTGAGGATAAATTGGTGTCCTCTGGCTGACTTAATTTTGAACGGACCAATGATGTCTATAGCCATTTTCTGAAACGGCCGAATCGGAATATCTGCAGCCTGAATAGGAGCAGCATGTCTCGGACCCCTAGACTTGACCTCTTGACAAATTTTGCAAGATCGGCAATAAATTCGGATGTCTTTATTCACGAATGGCCAAAAGAATGACGCAAGGACTCTAGTTTTAGTTCTGGAAAAACCCATGTGTCCAGCACACTGAGAATCGTGTGCATGCCGAAGAATTAAGGCTCTCATACACTTAGGCACAAGAATTTGCGAGTGCATAGACTTGTCCGAGTGTTGTACCATTCGTACCAATATACCATTCTTCATAGTAATATACGATTTGTGATTCGTATTTTGATTGGGATCCCCTTTCTTTGCAAGAAGGAAGTATTTCTTCAAAGAAGGATCCTCTTCTTGACGTTTAACAAACGAGTCATGGGAAATCACCAAGTGCTCGTCTTGGCTATCAACTTCATTACTATTATCAGATGAAGTTGGGGGATTAAGAGCTTGAGCTCTTGTCACCACTGCATTGACCGTTTGAATGTTTTTTTCTTCCCAACTAGAAATTTGTTGCGGGGTGCATTCCTTAACCCCATGAATACGACCGATTATAAGATCCGCAATAGGATTAGGAAGAAGACATGCATGGACATCTCCTGTGAAGAAAGGAGTGTCAATCCTAATAATAGCAGTAGGATAGCTTTCCATAGTACCACCAAATGTAACACATTTGATTGTTTTTCCAGTGGCACAGCAAGGATCTATCAGAGACTCCTTAACCCCGACGGTAGTACATCCCGAATCGAAAAGTACTGAGACTAGCCTATCATTTATTAGACCTTTATGTAAGATGAGAGATCCTCTCCCATCATGCGCAACTGTAGCAGGTAGAGCAGGAAGAGGGTGACCACAACTTAGCGTAGATACAGTTGATGAGTCAAACAATGTTAAGCATTGGGGGCATTCAGTTGCTCTCCCAAAATCGAAAGCACAACCAGTGATAGCCCTAGAGTTACCACTATCATTTACTGTATTACAGGCTCCATCAAACTCTTGTTGCGCAGAGTTTGCCTGTTGGTAAGGTCTTTTTTTGTTAAACCTAGGTCTACCTCGATTATCATTTCCCCTGTAATTATTTTGACTATCATTTCCCCTGTAATTATTTCGACTATCATTTCCCCTGTAATTGTTATCATATTGCCTATTGTAATCATCATTCCGGTTTGAATCCCGGTTTCTAAATTCACCATCGTCATAATCTTGACGTCGAGAATGATTACCTCGAAAATTTGAATAGTTATTATTTGGATAGCCTTTACGAAAGTGTCTCAAATTATTACCACTAAAATTACGAGAACTACCATCTTGTCTCCACTGCATAGACGAAGAACCATCATGTGTTGGATTACTCCGCTTCTGAGTGTAATTTTGATTACTTCCCCTATTCCAATTTTGTTGAGCACCCTGAAATTTTTTTTTGAAATTAGGGCCATATGGTGTTGCCGAAGCAGCTGGCAACCCTTCTTTCACTTTAGAATTGCTAACTGTAGCATGGGGATGTGCTGTGGCATACTGACAACAGTATTCCTCCATTTCTTTTAAGTTTTTAGGCTTACGCTCATGAAGGAATGCAAGAAAAGAATCATTAACAGATGACAAAACCTTATCTCGCAATAATAAGTCCATTAGACCTTCATATGTTTTCTCAATCTGAGACAACTCAACCCATCGTGTAAATGTACGACGTATCTTTGTAACAAAATCAGAGAAATCTACTCCATTTTCTGGCAACATTGTCCTAAAACGAAGACGATAGTCTTCTTGTTTTAATTGGTATTTTTTTAGCAATGCTGCCCTGACAACATCATAATTAGTCCTCTCATGTTCGTCTATTGTCATAAGAGTAGTCACTGTGTCACCTGTAAAAAAAATGGCATCAGTTGTTCAACATATTTTTCCTTTTTTATGTTATGCGTATCGCACAAAAATTGGAATCTATCTAGATAATCTGCTACGTCATCCTTTAAAGGATTGAAATGAGGCAATTTAATCCTACTAACAAACTCCTTTGTCGTACTCGAAGTTGTTTGCTGAGCACCCGTACTCGCCAATTTCAATTTCTCTAACTCCAAAATTGCGAGTTTTTCATCAAGTTCCATCTTCTGTTTTCTTTCCTCATGTTCCATTTTTCTAATTTCAGCCTCAGCAGCAGCTTGAAGTTTTTTTTCCTCTGCAGCAGCTTGAAGTTTTTTTTCCTCTGCAGCAGCTTGAAGTTTTTTTTCCTCTGCAGCAGCTTGAGCTTGAATTTTTTTGTCTTCCATTTCCATCTGGAATTTTCTTTCATCAGCTGCAGCTTGAGCTTTCCTCTCCTCAGCAGCAGCTTGAGCTTTTCTCTCCTCAGCCTCTCTTTGATACCTTCTTTCTTCAAGTTCTAATCTTCTATTCTCAGCTTCTAGCTTCTTTAGTTCAGCTTCTGCTTTCAATTTAATTTCCTCTTTTTGTTTCTTTTCTTCTGACTTTAATGCAATGGCGAATTGAGCAGATGAATATTCTTCCAATTCTTTACCAGACTTACCAAGGGTCAACCCTTGCTGGATGAAGAAATCCAATGTAGACATTCTGTCTAATGAGATCAGAAACCTGAAAAAATTAAATAAATTACCTTATCCCACTTCAATGGGAGACAAGTCAGAAATGATAGACTTGTATACTCACTTCACTTTATTTTACTGTCTTAGTCTTAGACAAAGACTTTGTATGTTCCTCTTGTTTATAATGTACCCAAAAAATCACTTGAGTACCTGTGGGAAAAAAAAATTCCCTTATATCCCACTCACTATGGGCACAAGTCTTTTTTATAAAGAACTTGTATAAATATCTTATATAATATTATTTAACAAACTCTATATGAAGAGTCTACCTTATCAATAATATCAAAACATGACCAAGTATGTGTATGTAGACTGTGCATGACAGTAATGTAGTACAACCAAAAAAAAAATACAAAGACAAAAATACAAAACAATACAAATGGCAACACTGTTTTAACCAAAAATGTGTAGAGAAATACACAAGAAAGGAGAGACCTACAGAATACAAACAAAACAAATCGACAATCAAAACTGAAAAACAGACAAAATATTACAAAAACAACGTTAAGTACAATTACATCACAGCTAACATCAATAGCGACCAATTGTCACTAGCAAATTTCCAAATTAAGAAAATTTGCACCTACAGACCGCTTACAGTAAGCCTCGATCAAGTGGCACATTTACCGTAAGACCCACCAACCGAAAAACCCGCAGAAAAATACACCAAAAACAGTAGAAGTGACATAAACATATAGCAATCAATTTCAATGTGTTGCAGAACAAGTTCAGTCACAGCTGAAACTAAAATAAATTTCTTGCTCCTTGCGAACACAGAAACGAAATGTCAAACGCGCACTGAACGTCAAATCCACTGTAACATAAAGTGGTATTCACGAACCAAAGTTACTATGACCTTCTCAAATTAGGGCTTGCACATTGAATGTTTACAATTTCACGTACTGTTTACAGACACTTGACCTCCAACAATGTAGCTTGAATGCTCTGACCTAGAAAAGTCTGTTGTTGAATGAAACGTGTCACAACCCGCAGTACTGTTTACAATAGGAACCCGCCTTCTATGCAGTTATGGTCCACGTAGCAAATGCCTAGTAGTTCACTTCAGTACTTGTCTTGTTATGGTTTATGTAGCATTATGATATAAATGCTCGTACTGTTTATTTGGGTCAACCGTTAATGACCTATATCTGTCCTGTTGTAGCCAAAACTTGCAAGTGTAGAATTAGTGCTGTGTTACGGCTGTCCCGTGTGTAGCTTAGACCCACAGATCAGAAGTGTAATGTGTACTTGTCCTTCTTGTAACTTTCTCGACAAAACTGGAGACATCATACATGTAACAGCCAACCAGGAATGTAAATTTCTGGATCCATAAATGTCAACAATAATGTCAAATGCTCGCTCTGTTCTTTTTAAACCCACAGGTCTGGTCCATCAGAAATGTAAGTTTCTAGGCCACATTGGCGACAAGAAATGTATCATAAGAGCCCACGTAACTGGTCCACCAGAAATGTAACTGTCTTTTTTTCCTTGTTGAGGTGATCACTGGCCCAAGACAGTATACATGTTGTTAGATGTGTAGTGCGAGCGTATGATGAATTGAGTGTGGGTGCGAATGAAGGCGCGAATGTGTTTAGGCTCGTATAGATGTAGATCCTGCAACCCATACTCTCACATGCAGTAATCAAGGATGCTTTGACACTGCAGGCATGTTTCAAGACATTTATTGACGGGAACACACATAATATCAACAGGAACAGTCAGTGTAACAAGGTCATGCTGACCTGACATCGATAGGTATACATTTGGCATTCAAAAAGGTAAACATCAGAATAGACGTGCATGGTCAATAGCAAAGTTCTTCAATAATGACAGTTCGTAGCGTCGCCCTTGGCGTCTCTGACTAAACGCGTCAGATGCCTTAGTTACCTTGACACACAGGTGCAACTTGGCACTCCCTGCCAATTGCACATAACAGGCTGTAGTATAATAGCCGGAAGCACAGGCCTCGTCCTAACGTCGGCCGTGTACTTCTGTTAAATAGGTTATCATCAACCCTGCAGTAATACTTATTGTAGATAGAAGTTCCGCCAATCTGCGGCTCCCACAATATATCTTCGTCACTGGATTTCTGGACAATATAAGACTAACAGTCTTGGATGGCTACCTCGAGCACAAATATATAAGTTCTGAAATGGCGGATCAGTGAGCTGCTGTTCACCCTAGGTAATCCTTTACATGTTCTGCCACCGAAAAGCGTAATAATGCATAAAGGTCGGTATTACCTGGTAAATGAATCTTCAGAACTACACAAGGAATTCTGTCGTCATCCCGACGCACAGAGATTCACTGGGGAAAACTGCCATAGCAGTTACTTCGAAGATTCTCCCCGAAAAACAATGGACTCTTGGTCCCTTCAGAAAAACAGGACCTCCCGGCTTCCCGGAAGTATATCTCACTCCCGCTTAAAAAACCTTCCCATAGGCCTACGCCCGAACTGACAACCTCTGACCCTAAAGGTCAAACACAATGAATGAATAAACAAGGGAAGACAACCCCTAATCAACCTGACATCGCAGGTAAAGACACAATTATACTTATGATACAAACATAAGCAAATAACTTGACAGATGACTCCGTCGAAAATGACAGCAACAGTCTGCAATAACAGCTGATGGTGAGGGTTGTGGAAGTTTCTCAATGATGGGAAATTTGCTGTAGTAATCAGCAATAATAAGATAGTCATTATTGTCGATTGAGAAAATATCAGTTCCTATAATGCTCCAAGGGCTCAATGGTATGTCTGCAATAACAGCTGATGGTGAGGGTTGTGGAAGTTTCTCAATGATGGGAAATTTGCTGTAAATTGGTATGTCTGATGGTATGAGAGGTTCTCTGCACTGCCTATTTGCAGTTTTTGAACAGTTTTTACATAGTGTTTCTATGTCCTTGTTTATCTGTGGCCAGTAAACATCTTTCTTTGCTCTCAGTTGTGTCTTCACAATACCAAGGTGACTATTATGGAGCTGTTTAAGGATGATATCGCGTTGTGTTTCTGGTACAACAATACGATCTCCTTTAAGGATCAGACCATCTTCGATGCTTAACTCGTCCCTCATCGAGTAGTATGGACGGATGTGTGTTGGAACTTCCCTGATAGAGCTTGGCCATCCATGGTATATCAGTTCTTTGAGAGAGTTAAGGATAGGATCTCTCATTGTGTCTTCTCTGATGTGTTCAAGCCGATTATCGCTAAACTTGACAAAATCAACTTTGATGTTTGGGGTAAGATCTGCTGTCTTGTTGGGGTTTGGTAGTCTGCTGAGAGCATCTGCAAGACCTATATCCTCTTTAATGTTGTTAATAGTTACCACACTCAGCTTTTCGCACATTGGTAAACCCAAAATTGCAGGTCCTTCAACATCTACCAAGTAAAATGTTGACGATGTCCATTCACAGTCTCTGTATGAACATTCAAGTGTTACTGCTCCGAAACAGTCTATACTTGTTTCATTGTAAGCTCTTAGCTTTGTCCTGCCACTCCTACATTTTACATCCCTTGTGGGAAATCCTTGCCCATCCACCTTGTCAGGCATGGTCTGTCTGAATATTCTTAAGGGTAGAGTGTTACCTTGGGCACCTGTGTCTTTCTTGAACCGAATATATCTTTCTTTATGCATTTTTATTCCTGGTATTCGGAATTGTACCTTGCAGAAAACATGCGTTCTATTTGGTTCATTGCTGAAAGTTAGTATCTTCACAGTATCAAAAGTGGAAGGATCACTTTCTTCACTGGAGTGAAGGTCCTCAGTCATCATAGAGTGTGTTTGTTTTGACGATTTTCTGCTGTGAAGTTTGTGTTGAGCACTGTCTTGTTTCCTCTTGAAACATAATTTTATCCAGTGGCCCCTCTTTCTGCAGTAATGACATGTAGAGTCTTTAGCTGGACAGTGGTTTTGTATGTGGTTTAGGTCACAACATTTACACATAGCACCTCTGCTTGTGTTGTGTTTTCCTTGTTGTTTAGTACCAGTTGCTTTGTTGTGTTTATGTTTATAGCTTTTTACTGCATCCACCTGGGCTGTTACTGTACCTTGCTGAATTTGTTTAATGTTTAGTGCTTGTGCCTCGTGTTTCCTGCCTTCATCCAGAAGTTGTTGTAAAGTTAGTGTATCACTCTGGCTCAGTATCCATTTCTGAAACTCTGGCATTGGTGTGCTAAGAAGGATCTGTTCAATAATTCGCTCTTTTTCTTCTTCTTTGTTAAATTTACATACACTTGTTTTCTCCTTGATGCGAGTGAAGAAATCATCTAGACTGTCATCAGGTTTCTGTCGCAGGTGGTGAAGTTCTAATCTTGGCGCTCTAAAGTTCGTGTGCTTTATTATCAGACGTTTTTCAAATTCGTCCAATATGGCTGCGGGGTCTGTCGCCGACTCCACAGGCATGGCGGTAGCAAAACTGTTGTAAATTTTCAAACCTTCATCGTCCAATGCTTCTAGGATATATGGAGTTAGGGTTTGTCCTTCCAGACCAGTGGTCTTGGAATATAGATCTATGCGTTGGCGCCATAACAAGAAAGCTTCACTCTTATCATCTTGACCGGCGAATCTCATTTGCGGTGCGTTGCGATATTGTTTCGCCGCCATGGCTGACCTCGATGACGAAAATTAGCCGAATACTGTACTCACGTGTTATCGTGTAGCTGTTTTTTGCGTCAGTCCGGTATCGACCGCTGCCACCATGTAATGTTATGATGTATGTATATAATCATTACCTCGTCATCTACACAAGCACACACATGTTTCAGAAGGCACTCAGTAAAAGCATGTTCAGTTTGTAGCCATGTTTATTTACAGTATATCGTACATGTGAAGATTCGCATATTATTACAATGTGTGGTTCGTATTATTAATGTATTATATTACAAGTATCACAATGTGAACGACTGGAATGCATTCAAAATGAAGGGATGCTACTCGTTTTGGACTGTACATGTGATACCCCCATTGTGACAATGAGATACATGCTCGGATTGCTGTCGATTAGATCCAGATATATGATGGCCTAGGCAAAAGCATATATGCGGGTAACCACCGACAAAAGACACCCCCTACATGAGAATTTAGCTGACATCAAAGGAGCAAGAATCAAGAGGGGGATGTCCTGGATGGCACAGGCAGAGGTTATGATTGGTCAGGTGACCAGGGTTGAAAATGTATCCAAAGGGGAAGAGTGGAGTAAGTCAGGGGAGAACTGGATAAACTACCAGCAGGTCATCATTAGCCTTGGCAGAGAGTGCAGACCTTGGGGCAATGGAAAAACAGAGCTGGAGATTAATCAGCTGATAAGTGATCATGCTGGGGATGATGACGCTATTGTGTACACTGATGGGTCTGTAGTGCGTGGTGAGAAATCAGAATGGGGCTTCTCTGCGTGAATAAAGGGCAGGGTCATCATCGAACAGAGTGGAACCTACATGACAACAACCTCCAGCATGAGAATGGAGGTAGAGGCAGTTACTGCAGCACTGAGGCGGCTGTCTGAAACTCCATCAACCAGGGCAGTTATGTTGTCAGACTCTCAAACCATGCTTCAGAAAGTTCAGAACGGATGGCTGTGGCAGGAATGGAAAACATCAATAGAATCCTCAAGTCTTGAAGAACTGGTGTGGATCTACTGTCCTGGTCATGCAGGGTTACATGGCAATGAGAGAGCTGACAGACTGGCCTCGAGAGCACCCATAGTGGGGACACTGGACATGGATAAGGGAGAGATACTAAGAGCTATTAATGATTGCCTGCTGGATAATGACACTGCAATGGATGAATCAACAAAGCTGAGGCTGTTGGAGTTTAGCATCAAACGTGGGACTAGCAGAAATGGAAATGAGAGAGGATGCATCCGTCATATGTACAACCAGTGGGCTACAGGTACAATTAGCATTCATACTCTTTGACATTAGCCGAGGGAGACTAAGCCCCTATGTGTTTGCCCAGAGTGCAGTGAGGTTGATTCTGATTAACAATATCAGACAAGCATTCAAACATCTGGAATATTTCCTGCCATTTTATTTCCAGCTGCTCACATTTGCAACTTATGTCAGCAACTGGAAATAAAATGGCAGGCAATATTTCAGATGTTTAAATGCTTGGTAATACTGCAGCTGAAGTTTTTTGTGGTTTAACATTTTTACAGGATGGGGTAACCAGCCCCATGCCCAACCCTCCTTAGTCACTTTCTATGACATGCTTGGTAGGGAACAGTGTTACTATTCTTTCTCCCCTTTCATACCCCGGTAACACATGGGTGACTTGGCATGTGTTTCTTGAAGGCCTATGCTCCTTGGGGAGTGGAGGGTTATGAATGAATGAATACTGCAGCTAAGTTATCATGTTGGAGGAGCAATCCTTTTTTTTTCCTTTTATGCACTTTATGGAGCATGGAGTCACCACTGAATCTGGCTTCCTTGCAGGAAGTCGGCATCAGTGCACTTCAAGTAGTTCTGCATTGGTTTCTTTAGCAATGTGTTTTACATTCTGAGCTTGCCAGCTCCAAGTGCAGCATAACATTAACTGCATAAAATTCCTTGTGGAGAACTATATTAATATTTCCTTCAGTATCAGTCTTTGGTAGTGCCTTGACAATGAATTCTGGTCATCATGGTCACTGTTTGTTATTAGTATTAAGAGATCAAGCTGGCCGGATATGTGTTCAGAAACTGCATTCATACAGGCTGATGGCCTTATTACATGATGTCTTCACATGAAATGAAGATGGTCCCTGCTTCCATTTTCACTTGAGTCACTATTACTTTTTTTCAGGTTTAAGTGTTATTTAAAAAAAAATATATAAATTGCCATTATTAAAATAAACATCATCATTACCTTTCAATTCGTGAATGAGCTAGGACCTTCAACAGATTCATGATTAAATCTTCCTGTCCCATGCCGTCTGCTCACGGTCTTTCCATATCTTCATGATCCTTTCATTTCCTCCTGCATTTCCCTTCTCCGTATGCTTTTAGGATTCCTTCTACCTCTTTTACCCTGGGTTTCCAGAACAAGGACTGCCTTATAAAGCTATCATCATGTTTCATCAATGTGTATCCCATCTGTTGCCAACATCTTCTCATCTTTTGTTCCACTGGCACTTGTCTGGCTCTTTTCATCAGTTCCATATTGTTGATCTTGTTGTATCATTTCAATCCTTCTATTCTGCGTAAGAAATGACCAACATGGTGGAAATTTCATTATTGGGATATTAATCTGCATCAATCAATCAATCAATCAATACCCTTTACCTTCCCAAGGAACATAGGTCTTCAACAAACACATGGCAAGTCCTCCTATCACATGCCAAGTCCTCCTATCACATGCCAAGTCCTCCTATCACATGCCATCAGTTCAAGCTCTTTCCTCATCTTCCTCATCATTTTCACTTCCGTCTCCAATTCTCTTCTTCATGTTTTTCTTGATCTACCTCTGCCTCTTTTACTCTGGGGATTCCAAAACAAAAACTGCTTTGTAATGCTATCCACAGGTTTCCTCAGGTTTCCTCAGTGTGTGTCATATCCATTGCCATTGTCTTTTTCTTGTCTCTTGTTCTACTGGCACTTGTCTGGTTCTTGTCAT
Organism: Oreohelix idahoensis; assembly: GCA_024509875.1. NCBI lineage: Eukaryota > Metazoa > Mollusca > Gastropoda > Stylommatophora > Oreohelicidae > Oreohelix > Oreohelix idahoensis. The sequence goes on along the minus strand of JAMPIV010019602.1, from coordinate 41,496 downwards.
CAGTTCCAAATTAGGGACCTTATCATATCATTTTCATTAATCTGCATGTGTGTATAGCACAAACACTAAATTAAGATTATATGAGAGCAGTGCACTCTCTGTGCTTCTCTATGGTGTGGAATGCTGGAGAGTAACTGAGAAGGAAATGTCGAAACTGTCCTCCTTCCACACAATCGGGCTAAGGAAAATTCTCCAAATCTTTTGGTCGAATACCATCACTAATCAAGAACTACTTACTCGGAGTAACCAAGAGGATATGCACACCATCATAGCTTGCAGATGCTGGAGTTGGGTTGGCCTTGTCCTCAGAAGTGACCCCAATGCCATCACAAGAACAGCTATGCAATGGACCCCTGAAAACTATTGGCCACTTGCTGTAACATTCAAGTGTTAACAGGTCAAGCCATCTTTTGGAAGCTGTCTAGCATTTCTCAGCTTTAAATTGCTGTGTTTTTCATTTATGTTACCAGGGCCCAAAAAGGAAGCAACGAAATGTAACGTTGTGACCTGCCAGAGGCAGCTAAGGAGGATTGAGGATGGGGCCTGCTAGCCCATTGTGTAGAAACTTCTACAACAAAATTCAGATAGAATATGAACAAATCTTTCAAATCTAGTAATTTAACTATACAGTTCAGGCTGAGAGAAGACCCTCCATCAAGGAGGATAATGATGCAATACAGGGAAAACAAAAATGGAACCATAGGATCACCAATGTGGACCTGATAGAAAGACCTAAACAAATACCAGTAGAACAAGAGGTGAGAAAAAGACATTGACATTGGATAGGACACACAGTAATTAAAAACAAGCTGATAGCTTTACAAGGCAGTCATTATTCTGGAATCCTCCTCATAAAAGAAAAAAGAAGACCCAAAAACACACAAAGAAGAGAACTAGAGACAGGCATAGAAAGGATAGAGAAGAGAGGTGGGTGTAAAGATCTGCCTGAAAGATAGTGGATGAAGGAAAGGAATAAATGTTAACATTATGTTTAATCTGATGACTCTAAACTGAAAAACTTTCTGCATTATGGCAGCTGAAGAAACAGGCAGATAACTGTATTTTTTTTGTCATTTTCTAGTGGTTGAAGAAGCAGGCTGAAGCAAAAAGGTCCATACAACTGTCTTTAGACAAGGATTTAACTGAAGAGGAGAAAAATCCACAATGGTTACAGGACAAAGGGAAGTAAGTGCAGTATTGAGGTTTTAAAGTCTTTACAGATCTGAGGTGCATAGTTTGTAAAGATGCTGGTATAAAAACGTATAGCACTGATGCAGCAAATGAATAATACAAGTTATTTATCATTTTGTTTTGAGAAAGTGGTATACCCAGTATAATTATTAATCATCTTCATGTTTTTTTCCTTAACTGATTCCGTACGCAAGATCTATTAAAAGACGCAATGGCCGACCACTGTGGCCGCAAGATCTTTTAAAAGACGCTGATTTATTTCGTTGTTTCTTTCTATTCTGATATTTTATACTGCCCAGAATTTATCTCGAACGGAAGTAAACACAAAACTGGGCAAATTTCAACAAGCTTCAACGTCTTTTATTTGCATTTGAAGGGATTTTTTCACATTTATCTTCATCTTTAATCGTGTTTTGTCGTATCGCCATAATGGCCGAAAACACACAGGATATGTTACTAATATGTAAACAGTGAACAAACTGTGTGATCAACCATAACTTTCTTACTTTTTCTGTGTTTCTAAATGGATTACCTGCACAAAGAGAGCAGTGAAACTGTATTGTGATAACAATTTATGTTACAAGCCTTACGTAAGTCGAAAATTTTTGTTCAAAATTTCAAGTTATCTTTTTTCCGTGTACATATTATCTGTTATAACATAAACATAACATAAAATTAGCCAGAAAGGCATATGGATTTATATTGTTCATCTAATGTACTTTAATTTGATATATAATATGTTATACTTAACTCATGATTAGACACACATTGTCAGTAAACGTAAATTATGTATGTGTACATTTTTGGGGCTTAAAAATAATTCCGTCCAGAGCTGAAAATAATTACGTACGGAATCAGTTAATAATAGTGTTCTTATGCTCTTTGGAATACAAGGATTTGGAATACAAACTACAGGGTAGTTTTCATGCTTTAAAATATTATGTGACAGGTCCTTAGTGATTGATCACTAGAATAATGGAATAAGAAGCATCTTTTTTTCTTTTTTTTTTTCGTACGCCCACTAATAGGCTACTTGAGGCGAAATCTCAGGTTATTATGTCTAACCTGAGACTGATTTTACGTGAGTATCCCTTTTTTCTTGCACAGAGACAGGTGTCCCTCGCCATTCAGGCAGATACTCGCCGATTTCGGAGGTACCCATTAGAGCTGGGTCGGCTCAGGAGCTGCCAGTCCCTGGTCGACGACACTTCTTCAAATGTACTCGCCGGGGCTCGAGTTAATCCAGTCCAAATCCCGGTCAACGAAAAATCTTCAAATGTCCTCGCCCGGGTTTGATCCTGGGTCACCCGGTCGCGGGTGCAGTGTGGTAACCACTACACTAGCGCTGCTCCCATTAGAAGCATCTGAGGATGAGGTTCATTTATAGAAAGTCTCAGTTATAGAGAAAACATCACAAAATGAAGTAGAGCATGACTACAGCTGTCAGTATCCACATGAAATATTTCTTTTCTTTTATTTTCAGCTCGTTCTTTGCTTCTGGTGACTTCAAGTCTGCTATCAATGCATATACCCATGCCATTCACCTCACACCAAAACTACCCTCGTATCCTTTGTGGCCTTTTTTAAAATACTGGTTGTTTATTATTTATTTAATATTATCTTGTAGTACAGTATTTTGAACAGACTGAATTTTATGGATTGTATTATTAGTTGTTATATAATAGTCTGTAACTACATGAGGCAACAGTATGACATATGTTAATGAAAACAATTTTTTACTGTTCTGCAAAGTATTATGGCATAGCATGATGTTGACTGTGAACTCTAATGTGGGCACATACATCATTAAGAAACAATGGTAAGCATATGTATATATGTAAGAAGATATCATCTCAAATTGTTTCCACATTTTCCTCATCATTTTCACCTGTCTCTAGCTCTCTTCTCTATGTGTTTCTTGGCCTACCTCTGCCTCTCTTGCCCTGAGGGTTCCAGAGCCAGGACTGCTTTGTAATGCTATCAACAAGTTTCCTCAGTGTGTGTCCTATCCATCACCATCATCTTCATCTCATCTTTTGTTCCACCGGCACTTGTCTGGTTCTTGTCATCAGTTCCATATTGGTAACCTTGTCATACCATTTTAATCCCTCTATTCAACTCAAGCACCAATTTCTGAAAGTCTGTAGCTTTTTGGTTGTTGTTTTTGTTGTTCTCCATGTCTCAGAGCCATACAATAGGACTGACTTGACATTTGAGTTGAAGATTTTTATTTTTGTGTTGGACCCGATTTCTCTTGATCTCCATATATTTCCCAATGCAATGAAAGTTCCTCTTGCTTTTTGTATTCTTATTTTGATATCGTTGTCTGTCCCTACAAGTTTGTCTATATTGCTGCCAAGATATGTGTATGATTCTACATATTGTAGTGGTGTTTCTTCAAGTTCAACCCTGTTATCATTTCCTGCATTCATTCTAATTACCTTTGTCTTTTCCCTGTGTATTTTCAGACCCAATTGATGCGACCTCACATCGAGTATATTCATTTTGAATTACATCTGATTACAGTTATGGGACAGAAGAGCCAAGCCATCAGAAAAATTTGGATCATCTAGCTGTGATATCAGATTCCACTGGATTCAATTTCAGTTGTGTGTCATCGATGTTTTCATAACCCAATCTATTGCTAGTAAGAAAAGAAATGGAGACAAGAGGCATTCCTATATCGCACTCCAGTTCCTATCCCAAACTGTTCTGTAAGTTGTCCTTCTTAAAGAAATCTGCATGCTGTGTCTTCATAAGTTTTCTTTATTAAATTAATGATCTTCAGGGGAACTTCATAATGCCTCATCAATTTCCAAAGTGATTCTCTGTCTACACTGTCAAATGCTTTTTCATAGTCCACAAATCCAATGTAAAGAGGTGAGGTCATTCTAGACTTTGTTCCACTATTATTCTTTGTGTGCCTGTCTGGTCTGTACAGGATCTGTTTTGTTGAAAACCTGCTTATTCATCTCTCAGTTGCTTGTCTATGGACTATTTAATACTTTTCCTGGCACTGATGGTAACATTATTACTCTATAATTTATGCACTCTTGTAAGTTTCCCTTCTTAGCCAGCTTAACCAGATATTTCCTTCAATTCTGCTGGTATTTCTTCCCTCTCACAGACTTTACCAAGTAATTTATATAAAATCTCTGTAGCCGTGTCAATATCTGCTTTGAAGGCCACTGCTTGAATTCCAACTGGACCAGCTGATTCTCTTAGAAGCTTTATGGCTTTCTTCCTTCATTGCTCTTTCACAGTTAATTTGTAGCTCTACTGGGTGATTGTGTGGAGCTGGTCTTTTGAGAAGGTCCTCAAAATATTCCGTCCACCTCTTCATTTGCTCTTGTATATTGCTAAGCAGTTTTTCATTCTGTCTTTAATGAGGCAATTAGCTGCTTGTATTTCCCTGTTAGCTTCTTTGTGCTGTTATACAGGTCTGTCATGTTTCCTTTGGCTGCTGCATCTTCTGCATCTCTTGCCAACTCCTCAATATACTTCCTCTTGTGTCTTTTGATGCTTCTTCTTCTTTCTTTGCTTCTGTGTACACTTCTTGATCCTTGGCGTTGGAACTTCTGGTTTTGCTTCTGTTTAATTCTTTCTAAATTTTTTTTGTGTCTTTTATCTTTTTGATGGTTTCTGTTGTTATCCATGCAATGTGTTGTTGTTCTCTTTTCCCCAGTATTTCTTCACATGTCTCATTCCATATAGTTTTGATTTGCTGCCAGTGGCCTTCTGCATTCTTCCAGTTGGAGCACTTGGTATTTGTTAAATATTGCAACCATAAATTTATCTCTTGTTTCTTAATTTCTTAGATGTCCTACATGAAATTTTTGTCTATAGCTATGTATTGTTATATATCTCTTGAGTTTCATCTTTAATTTGGCTACATTTCTGCTGCTACCCGTACTGTATTCCCTTGTTCGTTCAATGTCTGAACATTCTAGGTGCCAAATCTGGAGGTTCTCCTAGAAAAAAGAAGGTTAGGTAGCAACACAGACACCTTTTGGCTTTCTCTGTGTTGCATCATATGCCTCCCTACGAGAGGACCTTCTTCTGTCTTGGTTGGCTGAGTTTTATTTTCCTTAGTTGACCTGTCCATGTTTGTTGAAGTTTTCATGTTTTAACATTTTTTTTTTACAGGATGGAGTAACCAGTCCCATGCTTAACCGTCCTTAGTCGCTTTCTACGGTGTACTTGGTAGTGAACAGTGTTACTATTCTTTGCTCCCCTTTCAGGCCCTGGTAACACATAGGTGCTCCATCATTTTACCGATCTAAAAATATATATTGCATTTCTTGTCTTCATATTTTATTTTAACAGTAAATGTGTTGTGATAAATTTATATTCATTAAGGGAGAATTTTAACGTTTTAGGATTAGTTAACATTGTCAACGATTTTATTCTAACAGGTTAAACATTTATATTTTGTCATAATCCCTAACAAATGATAAGCTTGTATTCCAACAGAGCAGCTTGCCATCTCAAGCTGAGAAACTTTTTCAAATGTATTGAAGACTGCTCAAAGGTATCCACTTAGACTTGTTATTTGTGTTCAAAGTTTTGGGAATAACAGTAACCTTGATTTATTAGTTTTTTTTTTTTTTAAACTACAGTGTTTAAAAAAAATAAAGATAGAAAACAAGAAAGGGTGATTAACTTCCTGCAGTAGTTGTGAAAAATCACTTACAGAAATAGGAACCTCTGTAGGAGTGGGATAATTTGAAAATAATCAAATTATCAGAAACATTCTTACTCACTAAACAAATATTGCAGTTGTTTAGCTATCCAAAGGTAATTTTTTTCCAGTTTTTTTTTAAATAAGGAGATCTAAACATATTTTAATCCCCCCTGCAAGACCAAGACAATAGTGAAACTCCTAGTGATACTCGTTGATGGGGAAAAAAAAAGGTCTTTTCTGTGCTGCATAATTTGGGGCCTCATGATATAATCACTGTCTCAGTAACATTTATTACTATCGCCATCACTATTACTCTTATCACCACCATCACTGTCACCATTATCACGGTAACTGCCATTCTGATCATTCCTGCTTTCATTTAATAATGAAAGCAGGAATGATCAGAATGGCAGTTACCGTGATAATGGTGACAGTGATGGTGGTGATAAGAGTAATAGTGATGGCGATAGTAATAAATGTTACTGAGACAGTGATTATATCATGAGGCCCCAAATTATGCAGCACAGAAAAGACCATTTTTTTTTCCCCATCAACGAGTATCACTAGGAGTTTCACTATTGTCTTGGTCTTGCAGGGGGGATTAAAATATGTTTAGATCTCCTTATTTAAAAAAAAACTGGAAAAAATTACCTTTGGATAGCTAAACAACTGCAATATTTGTTTAGTGAGTAAGAATGTTTCTGATAATTTGATTTATTTTCAAATTATCCCACTCCTACAGAGGTTCCTATTTCTGTAAGTGATTTTTCACAACTACTGCAGGAAGTTAATCACCCTTTCTTGTTTTCTATCTTTATTTTTTTTAAACACTGTAGTTTAAAAAAAAAAAAAACTAATAAGATGTCTTGTCACCGCCACCAGCACTTTCAACCCATCACCACAGCTATCACTCCATTTGCCATGACCGTTACTCCTATTACTGCTGCCACTACCACTACTAATCCTATCATCAACCACTACCACAATCACTCATGTCAATGCTTTCATCTTTATCAAAACCATCACTACCACTGATCATCAGCACTACTCATAACCTTATCATCACCACTACCATGATAATTCAAACCATCACCACATAGTTGCAACCACATTTGCTACCATCATGACTATCATGGCCAGAAGTCCTGTTATCATCAGCTAGCCTACAACAACACTAATGTTCCTCCCTCATCACTTCTACCACCACAACCTTCCTCATCACTTCTACCACCACAACCTTCCTCATCACTATAATATTAACATTACACCAACATCTTAACCTCTCACAGCCACAATGTTCATTTCGCCATCACGTCATCACTTATAATTTATCCTTGAAGGCCATGGACCTGCTGTTTCCACCTGTGCCACAAAATGCAGCCAGCCGCTGCAAAGCTCTTATACGCCGTGGTACAGCATTTTGTCAGCTAGAGATGTATGTCGAAGGTAAATACTTACTTTTTATTTTTCCTACCACCATTGCCGTGAATTTTCCATTCCACTCACTCTTCAGTTTTTAGTATGTGACAGTATTTGCTACATCATATCCTCTAAAATACAACTTTAACAGATATAAAGGTGTTTTTAGAAGAAATTCTGCTACAATCACCCAAGATACAGTTACGTGCTTTCATTCCAGATTTTGATGCTAAGGAAAGTAAGATCATCTTGGAGTGTCACTTTAAAAAAAAATCTTTCTTATTTTTTAAAAGCAGTACTAAAGTCTACATGCCTCGTGCAGTTTTGGGAATCTCTATAGAGACAAAGATATAATAGAACTACTGCATCCTCAGGTACAAGGTGACTAATATGAGGTTGTGAATGGGACTGGCAACATCATCATGTAAAACTAATTGCCACAGAAATGACTGCTACAAGAGAATGTGAATGTTTGGTGCAGGCTTCCTGTAAGGGAATCAGCTGCAGTGGTAGCTCCATGCTCCGTAAGGAGCATGAAGGAAAATGATGATGACTAAAGTCTACAGTATCTGTGAACATTGAGTGGTAGAATTGTTAGAGCACTTGCTTCTCAAGGCAAAGGTAGCAGGTTTGAAACCTGGTAACATCACACTCCAGTCTAATGAACTGTAAATTGGTACCTGACTCTGCTCTTGAGTTAGGAAAAGCAAAGGCAGCAAGGAGGGGAACTGGTCATCCCACTTTATAAATCTGAGACCCAGTATACTGAAGTCTCTAACACCTCACTCCCCTATGGCAGTATCTGCGATGGGACTACCTTTATTTTACAATATCTATGTTGCAAATGGCAAATGATACTTGTTAAACATTATGCATTAGCTTCACATTAATTTCATTTCTTTGCACGTAGATTATTGATGCCATTACATACATTACCATTTGTATGCATTATATGTACCTATATGTACCTAATGGCTAACGTTTTGGAACAAATTAATATTTCTCCTAAAAAAAAATATTTAAAAAAAGCAGTGAGAGATGTTTACACAGTCGCTACAAACAAGACAGTGTTTTCATTTGAAAAGAAATAAGATATAAATAACTCAGATGAAAATTGAACATGGATGGAGTACATTTCAAATAAAAATATGGCCAGGCTGTGCAGTGAGAGATATATATATATATATAATAATAATAATAATAAACCTTAACTCACACCAACTACAGGAACCAAACAGTGAAAAATAAAAAAACCAGCTGCAACTGTTGCCAGCACCATATTACATTTCTACCATATTCCATGGTCCTCACTTTCACCATCATAAGTACCCAAAGCTGTGTACCACTCACTTTATATGTGTTCATTATTTACAAATTCTTAAATAGCCTTATTTATTACTTCTATGCAGGGCTGAGAGATTACGAAGCAGCTTTAGTGATTGATCCAAAGAATGAGGCAGTAGCAAACGATGCAGAAAAGATTAGGAAGATAATTCAATCAACTGAAAATTCCTGATAGTGATCAGTGTTATATCTTATTTGCTGTCTTTAAGTGAAAATATAAGAAGAAAATGGAAGAACGGGAAATCATGTTTCTCGGTGGAAGAGCAATATATTTGTTTGTTTCATTTCAATTGTTTAAAGAAGAGTGTAAAGAAAATACCAAAAAATAATTCGTCATTTTAAGGGATGCAGCAGAATAAAGTGACTGTGATTATATGTGACTTCAGTTTCTTTAACAAAATAATTGTCTGTAGTCTGTCATATCTGACCTGTTTACACTGTGACAGATACATCATCATCATCAATACCTTTTAGTGTCCCATGAAGCACAGGTCTTTAACAAACACATGCCTAGCCCTCCTTCCTGTGCCCTCCACTACAGGACTTTCCATGTCTTCTTGACCAGATAACAATTTTCTGCCTTGGAATAGCTGAGCTGAGTTACTTTTTTTTAGTTGACTTACCTATTTTGTTGTTGAGGTTTTTGTGGTATAACATTTCTATACAATGGTGTACCTGGCCCTATGCCCAACCCTCCTTAGGTACCATTTATGATTGTCTGGCATGTCACGATGTTAGCAGATACAGCTTCATGAAAAGCTAGACACATATGATGGCAGATTGACACTGATTTTCAGACAAAATGGAATTTCATAATGTGACCTACATTTCAGATAATTTCTTTGTCCTTTACCTCATTTAAATATTTGTACGTCTTTGGCCGCAGAGAAAGTCTTTTGTTCATTGGATATTGCTTTTTTATTTCTTTATATTAACTTCTACTTTTTTGCAATACAGATATGCCGTACTTTAGTGAGTCTTAGTCTCTATTTCACAACTTTCATCAAGTCTTAGTCTCTATTTCACAACTTTCTTTCAGCAAATCTTAGTCTCTATTTCACAACTTTCTTTCAGCAAATCTTAGTCTCTATTTCACAACTTTCTTTCAGCAAATCAGTCTCTATTTCACAACTTTCTTTCAGCAAATCAGTCTCTATTTCACAACTTTCTTTCAGCAAATCTTAGTCTCTATTTCACAACTTTCTTTCAGCAAATCTTAGTCTCTATTTCACAACTTTCTTTCAGTAATTCTTAGTCTCTATTTCACAACTTTCTTTCAGTAATTCTTAGTCTCTATTTCACAACTTTTTTTCAGTAATTCTTAGTCTCAATTTCACAGCTTTCTTTCAGTAATTCTTAGTCTCTATTTCACAACTTTCATCAAGTCTTAGTCTCTATTTCACAACTTTCTTTCAGCAAATCTTAGTCTCTATTTCACAACTTTCTTTCAGCAAATCTTAGTCTCTATTTCACAACTTTCTTTCAGCAAATCAGTCTCTATTTCACAACTTTCTTTCAGCAAATCAGTCTCTATTTCACAACTTTCTTTCAGCAAATCTTAGTCTCTATTTCACAACTTTCTTTCAGCAAATCTTAGTCTCTATTTCACAACTTTCTTTCAGTAATTCTTAGTCTCTATTTCACAACTTTTTTTCAGTAATTCTTAGTCTCAATTTCACAGCTTTCTTTCAGTAATTCTTAGTCTCTATTTCACAACTTTCTTTCAGTAATTCTTAGTCTCTATTTCATAACTTTCTTTCAGCAAATCTTAGTCTCTATTTCACAACTTTCTTTCAGTAATTCTTAGTTTCTATTTCACAACTTTCTTTCAGTAATTCTTAGTCTCTATTTCACAACTTTTTTTCAGTAATTCTTAGTCTCTATTTCACAACTTTCTTTCAGCAAATCTTAGTCTCTATTTCACAGCTTTCTTTCAGTAATTCTTAGTCTCTATTTCACAACTTTCTTTCAGTAATTCTTAGTCTCTATTTCACAACTTTCTTTCCACAAGATGCAGAATCTGTTCTTTGCACTATGAATAACCATAATCAAGATTCCACAGGTGATCATGTCCTTCATTATTCTAGAATGTTTATAAAGTATAGATGGTTATTTCTGTGACTGGGTACTTTGAACAGGTGATATTTGTTAAACTTACTTACTTAGTCGTTCCCCTTCTACCGTGAGGTGTAGAGGTTTGGAAGAGAGAGCGCCAGACTATCTTCCTCCTGGCCTGGTTCCATTCTAGTCCTCGGTCCTTCAAAGATTGTCTAATGTTGTCCTCCCAGCTGACTCTGGGTCGTCCTGGGGGTCTGGATCCCTGGCTGTTTGTTTCCCATGCTTGTCGTGGTAGCCCATCTTCTCCCATTCTGCAGACATGGCCAAACCATCTTAATTGGGACTGTTCTACTTGGGTCTGCAGGGGGTGGGATTTTAGGCCTTGACGTATCGTCTGGTTGCGGACCATGTCTCTTCTTGTTACCTCAACCACCTTCCTCAGATACCTCATTTCTGAGGTTTGGATCTGGCTTTTGTGGGTTGTAGTCATTGCCCATGTCTCACATCCATATGTCAAGACTGGGACATAGGTGGGGTGGTATACAGCCATCTTCATTTTCTTACCAATCTCTCTCTTGCTGAGGAATCCTCGATTATGGCCTGAAAAAGTCTCCCAGCTGCTGCTTTTCGAGTGGCCAACTCTTCTTTGATGCCTCCCTTTCGGTCTATAATAGCTCCGAGGTATTTAAAGTGGTCGACCTGCTCCAGGACCTGTTATCCCAGCTTAATCTGATGTCTTCTTTCTTCGTGATATCATCATGGATTTTGTTTTAGAGCTCCTTATGACCATCCCTCTCTTCTCTAGCTCTTCCTTCCAGACTTGCAGGTTGGATTGGAGATGTGCCTCTGATTTAGCAATCAGGGCAAGATCATCAGCAAATGCCAGCTCTGAAATACAGACCTGTCTCATCTTCCAGTACCCCACTGAATACTTTCTTGTTCTCTCCTTACATGCCTTGATGACATCGTCCATGAGGAGTATGAAAAGATAAGGTGACAGATGTTTGTTAAAGATGCATTTAAATGTGTATTCACAAATGTAACAATGCTTTATTAAGAAAGGTTAATACAAATAAATAATAAATTGTCTTCAATTAATTTAATATTTTTTTTTAGTCTAGTCTATATGTTACTTGTCAACAACAAAAATCAGCCTGTCTTTACAATATTTTCATCTTGCAAAGAAGTCAACAAACATTTAGTCAGATAAAAATGTACAGACTCTAGGAGTTTTTTGTTACAGTCGTAAAACAGAGCTAGATTTTCTTCAGTTCTTCTTCTTCATCATATACCCTTCGTCCATAGTATGTATATGCCTGAAGAAAGCTTGATCAACCTCAGGATGCTAACATCTCCATAGAGTATCCCCTAAGCTGGGACTGGTGATGACCATATGAGTGTAGTATATTCTTTATATGTGAGACATTTTACCAGACGATGTTGCACCGCCATTTTGTTAGTGCCACTTGTACACTCATCTGTCATTAAGCTTATTGAACAGGTGGTATCTAAATCTGTTGTGACCTGTGCGAGTCAGAAGATTATTACCTGTTCACTTCTGTGGACCTGGAGATAGACATGTTTTATTTGTTGCCTGGATGTTGTTTCTCACTTACTTCTGCATCTGCTGTTTGTAAGTCTATATCTTTTCATATATTATGTTAGTTTCAGTCTGAGGTAGTTTTTACATCCTCCTTTGCCAGTTTGTTAGTATCTTCGTTCATTTTAAGAATAATGCAGGTGAAAGACCTTGGGATGATGGCATTGAACATTAGAACTTGACGTAATGATTGGCCACTTTGACTTAGGATACGAGCTAATTGTTACAGATTAAAAATGATTGAAAGAGAGATCAATTGTAAAGGGAAATAATGATGAGATCATTACAGCGAGAAAGCATTTGTAAGATTGTTACATATTTGAGGTTAGTCTGTTTGAAAGTTGCATGCGTCAGCACGAATGAGCAGAGTAGTGTTCAGTAGGTTAACGGTGGAGCGGTATACAGCCATCGTAGTTCTCTTGCCAGTCTCTCTTTTGCTGAGGAATCCTCGATTTATTGCCTGAAAAAGTCAAACAGCTGCCACTCTTCGGGTAGCCAACTCTTCTTTGATGCCTCCCTTCCAGTCTGTGATAGCTTCAAGGTATTTAAAGTGGTTGACCTGCTCCAGGACTTGTTCCCCCAGCTTAATTGTCACAAAATGACAGTGATCTTCATTTAATCTGCATTCTATCTCTCATAAAGCTGGTAGCCCATCTCAGGCTTCTCTCGTCACAATATTTTTGCGCAGAACACAAAACATATGAGTGAATGTGTACGCCTTATCTTCTGAATAGACATGGCTGAAAGGAAAATATCATCAATACTGAAGCACAGTCGCCATAAAATAAGTGACTTTTATTAAAATAGCGGTATTTTAATTGCTATGCACGGAAAATTAATATATTGGATTGATCATTGGTGTCTCTATACATGAATTATGTTGATGATAACATTTTTAGATTCAGTAAAAATGCTGGAGAAATTGTTGTCATATGCTGATGTTTTTCTTCTTCTGATTTTCGTTTGTTTATACTTTGTACATAAGTTATTTTCGTTTGTTTATACTTTTGTACATAAGGTATTTTCGTTTGTTTATACCTTTGTACATAAGCTATTTTCGTTTATTTATACTTTTGTACATGTTATTTTCGTTTGTTTATACTTTTGTATTTGTTATTTTCGTTTGTTTATACTTTTGTACATACGTTATTTTCGTTTGCTTATACTTTTGTACACCAACGGGCTGATCACCCGTTTGCCAGTCACTTCGATTACGGAAACAACAGCAAATGGATTGATTTGCCATTGCCCTAAAGACGCCAATAGGCGTGATGGGAAACAATGGCAAAGAAAACCTATCTGCTGTTGCCCTAAGACGCCACTAGGCGTAATGGCCACTGACTGCTTTGACGGTCTGTGGCTAAGGACGGAAGAAGAAGAAGAATACTTTTGTACATAAGTTATTTTTGTTTGTTTATACTTTTGTACATAAGTTATTTTCGTTTGGTTATACTTTTGTACATAAGTTATTTTCGTTTGTTTATACTTTTGTACATAAGTTATTTTCGAAGTTTGTTTCGGCATGTAAATTATTTTCCTTCCACCAGTAGTCATTTTACCATAAAATAAGTTATTGGATTCTGAAGTATTTCCAAATAACTACTGGTTATGTTATCTATGAGTTCATATACATGTAATGTAGCTTCGATTATCGACAACTCACCACCTGACTCAACAAAACATATTAAAATTGTTCATCTCTTATAAGCCCCCACTTACAAAAACATATATTGTTGATTAATTGAACTATAACCACAATAACAAAGACATAACCTCCCTCATTGAAAGCCAACTATAGCATAAATCATAATAATATTGTTACACGTTGTAAGATACACATACATAGTTCTATACATTCATAAACACATATGCATTTTATTACATATTCATCACTGCTGTATTTTAGCTGTATGGGTCCGATTTGTGATCCCCCCTCCCCGTTAAGTAATAAAATGTGCGTTGGGGTTTTAATCAATTTTAAAAAAAATCTTGTATGCCCTCGTTTTGGAGTACAGTATTTAACAAGTCATCAAATAATGGCTTCCTTCATACCCAGCGCTATCATTGTACCGTACTTTGATACCGGTACTTCATATTCTTTAGAGAAGTGCTAATGGCAATACTTTGAGAGAAAGCGGTGAGTATAGAAGAAACAATTATAGATAGGCTTTACTTATAGTAATGCAGACAGACAGACAGACAGACAGACAGGCAGGCAGGCAGGCAGGCAGGCAGGCAGATAGATAGATAGATAGATAGATAGATAGATAGATAGATAGATAGATAGATAGATAGATAGATAGATAGATAGATAGATAGATAGATAGATAGATAGATAGATAGATAGATAGATAGATAGATAGACAGACAGACAGACAGATAGAGAGAGAGAGATATTTCATTAGAGCAGCCTGACGTTGGTAAACATGAATATAAGATGTTTGCTGGGCAAAATGTTTTTTTCTTCATCTTGAAATGTGTAGCCCAGGAAATTCTCTCTCTCTCTCTCTCTCTCTCTCTCTCTCTCTCTCTCTCTCTCTCTCTCTCTCTCTCTCTCTCGGTCTCCCCCCCCCCGCCCCATTTCCGCGCGCAGAGGCCTACCTTGACTTATTTATAAATACGGTCGTGATACACATGCCCCCACAGGATATAATCGATGTAAGACAACAAACATGAGATTACATCAATACAACAAACATGAGATTACATCAAGACAACAAACATGAGATTACATCAAGACAACAAACATGAGATTACATCAAGATAACAAACATGAGATTACATCAAGATAACAAACATGAGATTACATCAAGACAACAAACATGAGATTACATCAAGACAACCACTTAAAAAGGACTGATAAACAAATTTAATTTAGCTGCGTTCATAGTATCGAATTATGTGTAGAAGCCGTACAGTACTAGGTCCCAGCATGGAGAGGTGGGGATGACCAGTTCCTTTCCTCGCTGCCGTTTCCTTCCCTAACTCGAGAGCAGAGTGAAAATAGGTTAGCAAAAATCAAAGAAGAAGGTGCCTGTTACATTGTTTTACTCGTGCATGCTCTCTTTCTCTCTCACACTCACTCCCTCTCTCAAACCGAATAAGCTCGTTACAGTTTTTTTACTCACCCAAGATCTTTCTCTCTAGCACAATCAACAACAGGAAGAAACAGCCCGTTACAGTGTTTACTTATAAGATTTTATTGCGTGCTGTCAATTGTCGCACTTTCTTTCTTTCTCTGCTATGTATAGCAGATATTTTGTATCTACATTCTTTCGCTACTTTCAGTATATTGTGTCTTGTCTGTTTATCTGACACTCCTTGTAGATGATAATACTAAACATTTGCAGGAGCGGCTGAGAGAACATTATCGACAACCAAGTTGGTTAATCGCAGGCACGGCCGATATCAGTACACAGATTAACACGTACACCGCCCATCGCAATCTGCTTAATCACTGATAAGGCACGGGTGCGTCTCCGCCAAGGTTGTAAAGAGACGGATTTTGTGTGTGCTCAAGCAACAGATAAGATATTACTTTAGCGGAAGTAATAATTTGTTACATCTTACACACATTGTCGTGTGAGGTTGCCGATATGTCTGTAAGTTCGCCTGCCCGGCAATCGGATGTTTACAGCCCATTTTCAGAAAAGTAATGTTGAAATTTTGCACTAAATGAGTCATGCAAAATATTCAAATCAGATTGGCTGATCATCTGAGCTTCATAACAACGAATGCGTGGGAAGACAGTGAATATAACCTGACATTTCAGTTAGTCAAAACTACTGTGAAGATCACTTGCCAAGACACCAGAGTGAAGCCTAGAATTCAGAATTCCATTTTATCAGACTGGACACCTTTTATTTGAGTATTTATCAGGACTTACAAAAACAGCCCATGAAATCTCTATCATTTTAATAAGGAAAGCCGCTGTTTAAGGAAACTGAAGGAAACACACAAAGTCAGAGAGGGAACTTATTAAACTAACGACACTCCAGACGCGTGTAAGAGGCCGATTCAAGTCTCTTTTGTTCATCTGAGCAAAAAGTCTGTGAGTCAGGGTTGGCTTATTGGTGGTACCAGCAGAAAGTACTATCTCTGAAACAAGAAGGGAACAGTGGCCTGAGCTTTAAGACGAAGGATCAACTTTGTAGACTCTCCCTGACATTTCTAGGAAACGAGCTACACTCGACAACCTTGACCAGCGACGAGTGTGAGCAGTGTAAAAAGAACCAACCCATCAGAAGGAGCAGAACCGTCATTCGCAACTAAGTTCAATGTATGCTGCCACTTGAACTTCTTGTAAAAACAGTTACCTCCTATCACGACCGTGATGATAACCTTTTCTTGATCCATAATTATTCAAATTATTTTCAAACTGTTAAAACTTAAGTGATTATTACATTTTGTTATTTGTAAACTTACAAATTTAATTTCGATTAATCATTTTAAAGTTACTGCATGTTTGTCTCAGTCAATTTACTACACACAACTATACCAGAATAATAAGAATTACCCTGAGTTAATCAGAGGTGGGAGCTTAAACGAGTTAACATAAACCATTGCTTAATCCTTCACAAAAGTTGTCGGCAGATTCTAGAATTAACGTGGTCATTCAAATGCAGCATTATTTTCGCTTATCTGAATATCTTGTGAATATTCCTTTGTGGTAGAAGCATCATTGACCTTCTATCTACATCTCTGTCAAGAGTAATCTTGTGCGAAGGTAGACACCTTTGAAGCCCATACTCTTGAGCTTTGGCCACTGTTGGACCACTACTGCAAAGCAGGGGAGGCAATACCTTCACATGAAGAAACAAGCTACAGTGTTTACTTATACAATCAAGCTCTATCTCTCTCTTTGTCTCTCTCACACACACACACACACACAAAAGAAGAAAATGCATGTTACAGATGTTTACTTATACACTCACAAGCTCTTATTACACTCACGCATACACATACAAGAAGAAGCCCATTTCAGTATTAACGTAAGCAGCTCTCTCTCACTCTCTCTCTCTCTCCCTCCCCACACTCCAAAACTATTATTGTACTGCCTGTAGAGACGACCGAGTCAGTAAATTACGGTGTAACATTAATGATGAGGTTGCACTTCCCTGAGTTCTGACAGCACTCGTCACAGATATTCATGACTGCATGTCAAAGATACAGAAGTGAACACATGTGAGTGTAACTAGACTCGAACTTCCTGTTTTCTGTAAAACATAAACTGTTGATGTAGTAAACACATGGACCACAATTGCAGCCGCCAAGCTTTATTAGAGACTAAACACCAAATTCTACTCTATTGTTATTGTTGTACAGAATCGACATCATTACACTCCGGGCAAACCCATAGGTGCTCAATATCCCTCAAGAAATGTCAAAGGGTATGAATGCTAATTGTCCCTGCTGCGAGCTGGTTGTATATACGCCAGATGCTTAATCTCAAACGTTCATCCCTGCCAGTCTTACGCTTAATGCCAAACTTCAGTAATCTTAACCTTGATGATTCATCGATTACATTGTCATTCTCTAACAGGCGATCATTAATTGTCCTCAGTGTCTCTCCCTTGTCCATATCCAGTGCACCTACTACAGGTGCTCTTGAAGCTAGTCTATCAGCTCCTTCATTGCCGCGCATCCCTGCATGACCAGGACAGTAGATCCACACCAGTTCTTGAAGATTCGAGGCTTCCATGGAGGTTTTCCATTCATGCCATAGCCATCCATTTTGGATCTTCCGAGCATGGACTGAGAGTCTGACACAATAACTGCTCTTGTTAATGAAGTTTCAGACAACCACCTTAAAGCCGCTGTAGCTGCATCTACCTCCATTCTCATTCTGGAGCTTGTTGTCATATAGGTCTCGCTATGTTCAGCGACATCAACCACTTTATTTTTAACAGTCATAGACTGGGTGATACGCCAGACAACAGAGGGCAATCCAAGAGGAATAAGATGGACTACATTTTCTACATTGGAAGATCTGGAATATGCAGATGACATTGCACTGCTTGCACATTCACATCAACACATCCAGGAAAAAACGGATAGACTTAATAAGTATAGCCAGCAGGTGGGCTTGAACATCAACCTAAAGAAGACAGAGGTCATGACGCTCAATGTGAGCAACCCTGAGCCCATATCAGTAAGGAATCAGCAACTGGGACAGACAGATGCCTTCACATACCTAGGATGCATAGTAACACCAGACGGCGGAGCAAGCAGAGACATCAACAACAGAATGAACAAAGCAAGAACAGCCTTTTTTAGTCTAAACAACATCTGGAAGTCCTCTCAGTACAGCACAAGCACAAAATTAGGATTATATCAGAGCTGTGTGCTTTCTGTGCTTCTCTATGGCGCGGAGAGCTGGAGAGTTACAGAGAAGTAAATGTCGAAATTGTCCTTTTTTCCCACAACATGCCTAAGGAAAATTCTCCGAATCTTTTGGCCGAATACCATCACCAACCAAGATCTGCTTACTCGGAGCAAGCAAGAGGACATGCACACCATCATAGCTGGCAGACGCTGGAGCTGGGTTGGCCATGTCCTCAGAAGAGACCCCGATGCCATCACAAGAACAGCTATGCTATGGACCCCTGAATGAAAACGAAAGAGAAGCCGACCAAAAACAACTTGGCGGAGGACTGTGGAGGCTGAGATGCAAAGAATAAACCAGAGTTGGGGCACTGTACAAAGGATGGCCACCGACCGAGCAAAGTGGAATCAATTTGTTGTTGCCCTACAAGACGCCACCAGGCGTAATAATGGCCACTGACTGCTTTGACGGTCGGCGGCTAAGGATCATAGAAGAAGATGTTCAGCAACGATCTTTCTAGCCGAGAAGCCCCATCTTGATTTCTCACCACGGACTACAGTTGATCAATTTTCAGCTCTGTTTTCCAATTGCTGCAAGCTCTGCATTGTCTGCCAAGGCTGATGATGACCTGATGGTAGGTCGTCAAGTTCTCACCTGACTTACTCCACTCTTCCCCTTTGAATACATTTTCAGCTGTTGTCACCTGTCGAATAGTTGACTCAGCCTTCGCCATGCATGACACCCGCCTCTTTATTCATACTCTTTTGATGTCAGCTATGTTCCTGTGTACGGGGTGCCTTTTGTCTGTAGTTACTCGCATACAGGCTTCTACCTGAGCCATCGCATATCTGGATTTAATCGACAGCAATCCAAGCATGTACCGCATCGTCATAATGGGGGTATCTTACGTACGGCCCACGAATAAACAC
Source organism: Oreohelix idahoensis (assembly GCA_024509875.1). Lineage (NCBI taxonomy): Eukaryota > Metazoa > Mollusca > Gastropoda > Stylommatophora > Oreohelicidae > Oreohelix > Oreohelix idahoensis. Next base: position 21,946 of record JAMPIV010019602.1, on the reverse strand, counting down.
ATCTCTAGTCTAGAAAAATAGGAACTTTATCAAAAACTATTGAAGTCAAATTTCATTTAATTTTGCACACCAGGTGTTCAGTACTATTTTGAGAAAGAAATTGCAGTGTTCTACATCTGCGTTCACACACAAACACACACACGCGCGCATACGCACACAGAGACTCCACACAAACACGAACAAACACAATTATTACAGTATTAACTGGCACGAAGCCAGATTGATTCAGATTCAAACCTTGAACATTGCACTAAACTGTTAAGAAAACACAATTCATATACAGTACCAGTAATTAAAAATATAAAACAACATAACTTTATGTATTTATCGACTCTATTTTATGTTAAAGAGCGCTGTTTAATTCTGATCTCAGTAGAAGACAATTGATTCTTCTTTAGGTACAAGCAAGAAACAACTAACAAATGTTACTTTTGTTGGTACCATCATCATCGTTCGCATCGTTCTTTTCGCTTCTTATGGAGCCAACAATGAAGCTAGTCTCTTTACTGGAAGCTGTGAAGCAAGCATTCATAAACTTTTGCAGCGGAGATTTTTTTAGCAATTTGTTTTACAGATGAAGTTTCCAGCTCCTTGCACAATCTAATATTAGTCGCTTTGTACGACATGCCAGAGGGAGAAGTTGTGATGTTCTTGTTTAATTGTTACAGAAACCACCACTACGACATGCCAGAGGGAGAAGTTGTGATGTTCTTGTTTAATTGTTACAGAAACCACCACTACGACATGCCAGAGGGAGAAGTTGTGATGTTCTTGTTTAATTGTTACAGAAACCACTACTACGACATGCCAGAGGGAGAAGTTGTGATGTTCTTGTTTAATTGTTACAGAAACCACTACTACGACATACCAGAGAGAGAGGTTGTGATGTTCTTGTTTAATTGTTACAGAAACCACCACTACGACATGCCAGAGGGAGAAGTTGTGATGTTCTTGTTTAATTGCTACAGAAACCACCACTACGACATGCCAGAGGGAGAAGTAGTGATGTTCTTGTTTAATTGTTACAGAAACCACTACTACGACATGCCAGAGGGAGAAGTTGTGATGTTCTTGTTTAATTGTTACAGAAACCACTACTACGACATGCCAGAGGGAGAAGTTGTGATGTTCTTGTTTAATTGTTACAGAAACAACTACTACGACATGCCAGAGGGAGAAGTAGTGATGTTCTTGTTTAATTGTTACAGAAACCACCACAACGACATGCCAGAGGGAGAAGTTGTGATGTTCTTGTTTAATTGTTACAGAAACCACTACTACGACATGGCGGAGAGAGAAGTTGTGATGTTCTTGTTTAATTGTTACAGAAACCACCACTACGACATGCCAGAGGGAGAAGCTGTGATGTTGTTGTTTAATTGTTACAGAAACCACCACTACGAACTCCGCCTATGCCGGTCCCAAGCCCGGATGAAAAAGGAGGAGGGCGGCCTGCATGGAGGCCGTAAGGAGGCAGCCCCTCCACCATGCAAAGGCACAACAGGCCAATCACCTGTTTGTTTTAAACCGATGGCAACACGTTGCTCTACAGTGGTGTACCCATATCTGAAAGAGCTAAAGGGGGCGTGGGTTGCATTGTGGCCCAAAATCAAAAAGATAGTATCAAGGGATGGAACTTTGTCTCGGAGCGCATTATGGTTGTAAAACTAAAAGAAGGAGAAACCATAGTCAACCTGGTATAGTGTATGGGCCAAATGAGGATGAGAGAGCAGAGGTCAAGGAGGAATTCTTCGAGCTGCTTCAAAGGACAGTGGATGACTGCCTAGATGAAGTTATCATGCTCGGAGATTTTAATGCCAGAGTTGGAAATGACCATGCTAGATGGGGTGGAGTTATCGGAAGATATGGAGAAGTTACTCTCAATGACAATGGAAAGCGACTCCTTAGATTCTGCAGTGAGCAGAATCTGATCATTACAAACACAAAGTTCCCCCATAAGCGCATACATGCATACACTAGATGTGAACCAACAAAGAAGGAGAAGTCAGTGATCGGCTGTGCCATTGTTTGCCCAACATCACGCAAGAAACTAAGTAAACGAACGGGAGAAATGAGCATTAAGACCTACAAGCTGAGAGAGCCAGAAATTAAGACCAGATATCAGAAGCTTATTGCTGCAGCGGTGAGCAACACAACCTGATGGCTTGGAAACCCTCTGGCTTAAATTCAAGGACATCATAAAGACAGCTGCTGCAGAAGCATGTGGTGAAGTCCGACTTGGGAACAAGAGAAAGAGGACACCATGGTGGACAGAGGAAGTCAAAGAGAAAATAAGAGAGAAGAAAACTGCATGGAAACAATACTTAGGAGCTAAAAACACAACAGGACAAATGGAGAAATATAGAGAATATATGATACTCAGAACAGAAGCAAAGAACAAGGTGCTAGCAGAAAAACAGAAGTCATGGGAAGAATTTGGGAAAAGCTAGAAAAAGATGCACAAGAAAACCAGAAATTGTTCTATAAGACCCTAAAGAACATGAGGAAGGAAAAACAATGCCTTCTCAAAGTTATAAAGGAAAAGCAAGGCAAATTGCTTACTGCCCCGAAGGAAGTAATGGAAAGATGGAAAGAATATTTCTCAGAACTCCTGGATGGTGAGCAATGTGAAGCATCAGAAATGATAACCACTAGCACAGAAGAGAAAACCAATGATGTTGAAGATGACATAAAGATGGAAGAACTGAAGGCAGCACTGGAGAAAATCAAGATGGGCAAAGCAGCTGGGCATGATGGTATAACACCAGAAATGGTTAAGTACATGGGAGCATCAGGCGACCTATTACTCTTAAGGGTCCTACAGGCAGCGTGGTGCAACAAGACCATACCAAAGGAGTGGGAGATTGCCATCATAACACCGATTTTCAAAAGGGGTGACAATTGACAATGTAGAAACCATAGAGGCATATCCCTTCTCAGTGTCCCTGGTAAAATCTACTCTAGAATCCTAGAGCAGAGACTCCGACGCCTAGCTGAGCCACAATTGGATGAGGTCCAGTGCGAATTCTGAGCAAACCGAAGTACTCAAGAAATAATCTTCACACTCAGACAGCTGAGTGAAAAGGCCCTTGAGTATAAGAGTGAGATCCATCTCTGTTTCATAGATCTGGAAAAGGCATTTTACAGGGTCCCCTTGAGCAAACTTTGGGACTGTTTGGCAAGGAAGAACATTCCAGCACCTCTGATTCATGCTATACAGAGCTTCTACAAGTCTTGCAGAAATTATGCGAGGACAGCAAACCACAAGTCAGAAGAGTTCAGGACCACCACTGGTGTAAGACAAGGTGATATCCTGTCACCTTATCTTTTCATACTCCTCATGGACGATGTCATCAAGGCATGTAAGAAGAGAACAAGAAAGTATTCAGTGGGATACTGGAAGATGAGACAGGTCTGTATTTCAGAGCTGGCATTTGCTGATGATGTTGACCTGATTGCTAAATCAGAGGCACATCTCCAATCCAATCTGCAAGTCTGGAAGGAAGAGCTGGAGAAGAGAGGGATGGTCATAAGCAGCTCTAAAACAAAATCCATGGTGATATCACGAGAAGAAAGAAGACATCAGATTAAGCTGGGAGAACAGGTCCTGGAGCAGGTCGACCACTTTAAATACCTTGGAGCTATTATAGACCGAAAGGGAGGCATCAAAGAAGAGTTGGCCACTCGAAAAGCAGCAGCTGGGAGACTTTTTCAGGCCATAAATCGAGGATTCCTCAGCAAGAGAGAGGTTGGTAAGAAAACGAAGATGGCTGTATACCGCTCCACCTTTGTCCCAGTCTTGACATATGGATGCGAGTCATGGGCAATGACTACAACCCAGAAAAGCCAGATCCAAACCTCAGAAATGAGGTATCTGAGGAAGGTGGTTGAAGTAACAAGAAGAGACATGGTCCGCAACCAGACAATACGTCAAGGCCTAAAATCCCACCCCCTGCAAACCCAAGTAGAACAGTCCCAACTAAGATGGTTTGGCCATGTCTGCAGAATGGGAGAAGATCGGCTACCACGACAAGCATGGGAAACAAAGAGCCAGGGATCCAGACCTCCAGAACGACCCAGAGTCCGCTGGGAGGACAATATTAGACAATCTTTGAAGGACCGAGGACTAGAATGGAACCAGGCCAGGAGGAAGACAGCCGATAGGATAGTCTGGCGCTCTCTCTCCCAAACCTCTACACCTCAAGGTAGAAGGGGAACGACTAAGTAAGTAAGGAAGTAAGTAAGTAAGGTATCCTGTACTTGTGATATAGATGGTACCTCAACCTACTGTGACCAGTACATAAACGGAATGTGGCCGTGTACGGACTTGTCTACTATACTCTACTTCTGTTTTGGTTGATCATATAAGGTTCGTATCTCTGCCCTGACAGTAGGCTGCTTGTTGTATGGTAAGAAAAATCTTCCTTTCAGACGACAACGTTACTTAGAACAACAGTTGATAAATGAGTTACGATAACAGCAGGCTTCATATTAAATGTAGAACTTTATTTACATAAGCCATCGTAAAATAGGCCAAATGTTGGCTCTTGACAACATCTGCACAACAATGTGCCCAACCTTCCACCTGAGGTTGGCAGACTTGTACAACAAGATCAGTAGGTAATATTTCAGTGTCTCTCTATCTCTCTCGCTGCTTCAGTTATCATAACTGTCTCTAGTGGCTATTGAGGACCGCACTTTGAGAACCACTGTTGCCATAATTTGATCTGCCATCTATCTCTTCCTATGTAAACACACATCTCTCTTATGCTCTGACATATTCTTATGCTTCTGCCTTGGTGTATCTTAATGAAACTGGCCTAACCGCCAGGGGTGTACATTTACCAAGTCTATCTTCTAAGCTCAAGACTACTGGCTGTCTACTGTTCTTCTCATTTACCTAAAAGTTCATCGACAGGTTTTGTGTAAACTCTACATACCTGGTATCTTGAAATACAACACATTTCTCTCACTTGGAACATTGATATCTCATCCTCAGAATAAATAAACACTGTCATACACAAACATGGCACACATGGAGATAGATGTCTGGATGATAGTTCAGCTTTTCTGCCACCGCAGAAGGAACCAATATACATTGGCTTATCACCTGATGGAACTTCTACTCGCTACTACATCTAGAAGCTAACTCTATCGCATCTGGGAGCAAACTGGCTTAATCTAAAACGTCGATTTGCAGCGACAATTATTTTCAAACACTCCAGAAAACTTTGTCTGACAAACAACTCACCACTCCATTCAACACACTTGAATTACGATTACCTAGCCCATCTCACGACACAAACAAAGGCATATGCCCTGAAACAAAGAAGGGATGTAAGACGTATTTTGTTCCCCTTTTTACATTCTATGTATTATTTCCCTTTGACTACAAATTTAAAACTCAGCTAATATCCATCATAAAAATTAATCTCATAAAAATAAATTGAATCGAATTTTCCCTCTTAACCACCCTAATGGTCACAGGAAAATGATGACAAGGTCTCGCCTAGATAGCTGGTGATAGACTTGAATATGGCTTTTATAGTTGTTTTAGCCATTTCATAAGTTGTCTCTACATCATTTTGTTGCAGGGCATGTTTATCTGCCTCTTCGTTGCCTGGAATGTTGCCATGGGCTAATGCTTTTTGGCAATTGCCACTGGCAAATTCTGCAGTAACTTCAATGCTGAAGCAGAAGCCCTGAAACAGGCAGCAGAAACTCTTATTGAGTACTAATCACATGCAGATAAACAGATAGTGATCTTTACAGATGCCCTCTCAGTAATAACAGCCCTGAAGAGCCACCATGCTAAAGGATTGAAAGATCTGATAACTCACTAGAAAGCCTGGTCAAATGCTTCAACAAGTGCACAATCCAGTGGATTCCAGTGGATACCAGCCCATTACTGTAATGGGGTTGAATATTCAAGTAATTATAATTTGTTATTACACAAACCAGCTTTTACAGCAACACTTACTTTCACATTAGGGCAGTAGACGTTTCTATAAGATACAAGGGCTGCGTTAAGGTTGTGGGAACTGAGGCACATCCAGTAGGCTTGCATATCCCGAGATGAGTAGTGGAGCTGATGACTTACTGTTTTATAAATGTGAGCCTTGAGAATGTGGTGTCCAAGTTCAATTGTTTTATCTGGTGCTAGAGGGGCTGAAGCTATGGACAGGCGGAAAGCCATCAATGCATGGCCATTTCTGTCAGGATTTGTAAAAAATACAGAATAAAAATAGATCTTTCTTGCTAGCCTATGGTTGTTGAAATACAAGTACACCATGCAAGAAATAATGTTGACGTGAATTACTGTAAGAGAATCTTCAATGTAAACAGGGTTTCTTAACTTGGGGTCCAAGAATGGATTCTAGGGGGTCCATGAATGGATTCTAGGGGGTCCATTAATGGATGCTAGCAGGTCCATGAATGGATTCTAGCGGGTTCATTAATGGATTCTAGTGGGTCTATGAACGGATTCTAGGGGGTCCATGAATGGATTCTAGCTGGTCCAAGAATGGATTCTAGGGGTCCATGAATGGATTCTAGCAGGTCCATGAATGGATTCTAGGGGGTCCATGCATGGATTCTAGGGGTCCATGAATGGATTCTAGCAGGTCCATGAATAAATTCTAGCGGGTCCATGAATGGATTCTAGGGGGCCCATGAATGGATTCTAGGGGGTCCATGAATGGATGCTAGCAGGTCCATGAATGGATTCTATCGGGTTCATGAATGGATTCTAGTGGGTCCATGAACGGATTCTAAGGGGTCCATGAATGGATTCTAGCTGGTCCAAGAATGGATTCTAGGGGTCCGTGAATGGATTCTAGCAGGTCCATGAATGGATTCTAGGGGGTCCATGAATGGATTCTAGGGGGTCCATGAATGGATTCTAGCAGGTCCATGAATGGATTCTAAAGGGTCCATGAACGGATTCTAGCGGGTCCATGTAACCTAAAATTTACCATTTTTAATTATGCTCTTATGTACAATTTTTCCTAGAAGGGGTCCATAGCTTTCATCAGACAATCAAAGTGGTCCACAGCCTTCACTGGACAATCACAGGGGTCCATAGCTTTCATCAGACAATCACAGGGGTCCATAGCTTTCATCAGACAATCACAGGGGTCCATAGCTTTCATCAGACAATCACAGGGGTCCATAGCTTTCATCAGACAATCACAGGGGTCCATAGCTTTCATCAGACAATCACAGGGGTCCATAGCTTTCATCAGACAATCACAGGGGTCCATAGCTTTCATCAGACAATCACAGGGGTCCATAGCTTTCATCAGACAATCACAGGGGTCCATAGCTTTCATCAGACAATCAAAAGGGCCCATAGCTTTCATCAGACAATCAAAGGGCCCATAGCTTTCATCAGACAATCACAGGGGCCCATAGCTTTCATCAGACAATCACAGGGGTCCATAGCTTTCATCAGACAATCACAGGGGTCCATAGCTTTCATCAGACAATCACAGGGGTCCATAGCTTTCATCAGACAATCACAGGGGTCCATAGCTTTCATCAGACAATCACAGGGGTCCATAGCTTTCATCAGACAATCACAGGGGTCCATAGCTTTCATCAGACAATCACAGGGGTCCATAGCTTTCATCAGACAATCAAAGGGGCCCACAGCTTTCATCAGACAATCAAAGGGGCCCATAGCTTTCATCAATCAAAAGGGCCCATAGCTTTCATCAGACAATCAAAGGGGCCCATAGCTTTCATCAGACAATCACAGGGGTCCATAGCTTTCATCAGACAATCACAGGGGTCCATAGCCTTCATCAGACAATCATAGGTATCCATAGCTTTCATCAGAATATCAAAGTGGTCCACAGCCTTCATCAGACAATCACAGGTGTCAACAGCTGTCATTGGACAATCAAAAAGGGGTCAATGGCACACAAAAGGTTGAGAATCCCTGAACTAAAATGTCAAGCCAGCCTTACTGTGTGGCTCTGAAGCATGGAGCTACAGACTTTCATAAACAGGTGCTTGCGTAAAGTAGGACTGATATGGTATGACCAAGATCACCAATGGAAACTGATGACAAGAACCAGACAGGTGCCAGTGGAACAAGGGATAAGAAGAAGATGCTGGCAATGGAGAGTTCACATACTGTTGAAGTCTGTTGACAGCATCACAAGGAAGTGCTTGTTCTGGACACCCTAGGGTGAGAGAGGCAGAAGGAGACCAAAATCATATAGAGAAGAGTAATGGAAATAGATATGATAGGGATAAAACAAGACATAGAACAGCTGTGAGCAGATGGCATAAGACAAGAAGGCTTGGCAGGTACTTGCTGAAGGCCTATGCTACTCGGGGCCCTGATGGGTAATGATAATGACGCTGAATGGTCACCAAGAGCTGACGCTCAGTGACAGTGGATCAAAGTCAAGTCAATGACGCTGAATTACTACAAGACTTGCAATGTAAACCTGATAATACAATCTAAACCTGATAACTGGAGCTTTTTTTTTTGTGTTGCATCAATTATCTTGCTGCAATACCCGGTTCAACCATTTGGTTATATCAGGGGTATATTGTGTGTTAACCTCTTCGATGCTAGCCCATTGCTATTCCTGAAAAAGACAGCTAGCTCCTCTCGTTGTATGTCTGTATTATGGTGGTGTGTTCAATAATGTATTTCCTGTCCTGCCTCGCTAGTTTGCTGGGAGTCCTAAAAGGGACCACTGTCTGGCTTGTGGAGTTTTGAGTCTTTTTGACCGTCTTGTTTCATCTTGTTTCATTTGTGTCATCTTTTTTGTTGTAGCAGGTATATCACTTTTTCAACGATTACAGGGAGCAGATGTTCTAGTGTTTCAGAGATGTATTTTTCTTTAGGTTGGACGTTCTTGTTTTCTGATGTGTTTTTCGCCGCAATTTCCTGGATGGTCATTCTTTCCATTTCTATTCTTTTGAAGACTGCTTCATTTTCCTCCTTCAGCTCTGCTAGCTTCTTGATGTCAGATTCTATTTGTTGCTGGATTATTTTCATATCGTTCATCACGCTCCTGAAGCTTTCTAGATCTCCCGTCGTCTGGTCACACGTGTCAGTTTGGGCTTCGATGGTTTGTCTGCTTCTATTTTTGACCTGAAATTTTTGTTTTATTTCCTTCACATCTGCAGCCAGCTGTAGTAGCTGACTTCTTGTCTTTGGGTCCTGTATGACAGTTGCATCTAAGGTCATTCTGCCATCTTGCCTCTCTAAATGAGATGTTCTTGCTCACGGATTTCTTCAGTACTTTCTTAGTTTCTTGATACACTGGACAACCTGGGCACCTTGCTCCATGGTTTCCAATGCAGTTTGCACAGGTTCTGTTTGTGTTTAGTGCTTTATAGTTGTGATCCTTTATATATGTATATGGTTGACTTCTCGCACAATACCGGCATACTGTCTCTTTCCGGCATGTTTTCTTGGTATGGGAAAATTGCTGGCAGTTTCAGCACTGCATCACAGGTGGTATCAATGGCGGGAAAATTTGAAGCTAAAATACGTTAAGGTAGTAGGATACCCAGAAAAGGTTTAAAAAAAAAAAAAAAAAAAATCCAACAATTTTCATTCTTTCAACATGCTTGTAAAAAATAATTCATCAGTCTCTGGTAACATGTTTTCTTGAGTGACTAAAAATAATTGGTTAAGTCATTATTGTCACAGGTAGAATTGCTTACAGGCTGATACTTTTCTGGAATAGTGATAGGTTAGTTCATAGTGTGTTTCTGTGTATGTATGTATGTATCTATCATCATCATCTCAACCCATAACCCGTCATGGGTCGTAGGGTTTGCATATTCTCAGCAATGCGTACAAGTGTGGAGAAACCGTGTCCTGCCCATTCTTTGATGTTATCAGCCCAGGATTTTCTTTGCCTTCCTCTTCTCCGTTTAAGTCCCTGAAAATTTTTCGAAAGGGAGTCATGTTACACCCAGGTAGCTTTCGAATATTGTGGTTCAGTTTTTAATAAGGCATGGCTGATCTCGATGAATTTTTTCCATTTCTAAAAAACTGGTTACTTTTCCAGAATTAGTTATTTTCTTTCTTTTGATTTCATACAAGTGGACCCGATGGTATTTAAAGTTTAACTTCTTCTAACGTTTGCCCATTTAACATAATGTTGGTCGGAAACATGTTTCTTTATGGCTATTCACCAATATCTTGCTTTTTTTCTATATTAATTTTCCATCCCAAGAATGAGGTAAGGTCTTGAAGTTCTGATTCTGTTCCAGCTATCAGATCAATATCATCAGTAACGTGTCGGCTCCAATCGATATGGTTGATTTATAATCGTAGAGAGCCTCCTGCATAATATGTTCTAGATAAATGTTAAAGATACATCCCTGGCGAACTCCTACAATTGTTTGAAAAAATTCTCCAATGTCATTGCTTGCAAAAACAGCACTGCTTGCGTCCTTGTATAGTGCTTCAATGATATCTATGATGTTGGTATCAAAATTGAATTTTCTCATTATTTGCCATAAACCTTCATGCCAGACTATTTTGTGAAATCGGGTTGATGATCAGTAATCTAATATTGAAGATTTGTTCTGAGGTTTTTTTTGGTCTAAAGCCAGCCTTCCTCTGACAAGATTTCTTCTGAGGTTCAAAAGTATTATGGTTAATAAGGCTAATGGTTCTGTAGTTCTAAACCTTTCTTTGGAACTCTAATGACTGCGTCCATTCTTTTGGCCATGTATCTATATATATGGTAAAATCACAATGATTGTGGCCGAACGCTCCGCAGTGAATATGGGGATTTTTTGAGTTACGATTAGGGTTATGGTTAACCCTAAACCTAACTCTATAATACACATATTCACTGCGGAACGTTCTGCGACAATTTTATACATACGATTTACTTATTACATACATTACATACATATATATATATATATATATATATATATATATATATATATATATATCTATATATATATATATACAAGTAAATCTCCAAACACTAACCATATTTAAAATGGAACCTTTAACTTGTCTACTCACCGCAAATCACAAAGAAACTTTGGCGAATCAGTCTCATCTCGACGAATCAGCCACTCTCTAAAAGCAGGATGGAAAAACATATAAGTGTTGTCATGGCGATGGTAGAGAAACCTGGCTAGCATGTCCATGTGCTGACAAAAATCCTCCCAGCTTAGATACTGATGTGTGTACCCAGAATTCACAGTTAGAAATATATCCACCAAAGGCAACGGGTACAATGCGGCTAAACATACTCCAAGAATTGTCGACACTCTCTCAAACGCTCTCACACTTGAAAATTTCAGGTTAAAATGCAACAGAAACACCTCAGATAAGTTCACCGGTAAAATTTTGTAGTTGGAAGATTTTGGAATTAGATGTCCACTCTCAATAAGATCTAAAACAAGTTTGGCATATAAGAAGCTCCCTTTGCTCAAATTCTGGACATGAGATGTAAATTTGGCTTCAAGTTCTTTGTTCAGACATCCGTTAATGGCAATGTTGGTCCTGATTTGTGAGCTAATTGAAAAGCGGTGGTGAACATAGTTTACAATATCTCTAGCCACATTTTCTGACTGATTCCCCTGCTGGTCTAAGCAGATTCGATGAAATGGCAATGATGACGTGATCTCTTGTTGTGAAGACTGCACAGTCACAACCAGTTTGAGCCAAGGTGGAAATTTGTTGGCATGGCGACACAAAAATGAAGCTACTGAATCACCATAGTCTGGTTTGTGAAATTCTGCTTCATTTAACGAGTCCACCAAAATTATACAGCTGTCAGTAAAGATCTTGCCAGCATTCTTTAGCATTCGCAATGGCTCCAGAATTCCTTTGAGAAATGAAAAAGTAGGATTCTGAATACATTCACTGATGCTAAGAAGGTTTTGCAGCTGTGGTTCCTGAAAGAATAAAATTTGATTAATTATAAATATAGATGAACAAGTAGAACTGCAGACAGAAATGAAAGTGATGAGGTTGTTGTTGTTTTTGTTTAACTAGGGCTACTCAACTTCGTGCTCTTTTGCAGCCAATACCAAGTTGAAGAGTCTTTGGTATTATCTACAGTGTAGATCTAGGCTTTTCTGCTATTCCACAACATGTTGAGTTAAAGTCATGAACTCCAGTTTCTCCAGCTTGTTTTGCATTTAAAGGATCATCACATCTGGCCCCAAGCTAGAAGGAAAAAGGGTGTGGCATACTGTGCATTCCCCGCCATCCAAGGTGGCTCTCCAAATATGCAGAGCTAAAATACTGTGCTCTGGTTCTGAGCACTCCAAAGAAATTGTCACGTCCCACACAGAGCCATTTCTCAGCTCCCCCTGCCTATCATTAGGTCCATAGTGAGATCCTCCTGCATGCAGGCAATCAGGTAAAAGCCACAGTTACGTCTGGGGATTCAAGTGACTCCTCCAAGCTTAGTGTGCAATGTTGGGTTCTCAACATGTCTCACCACAGTGGGAATCCCTCGAAGTGTGTAGATGATTTCAAGAGTCAATGAGGGTTTAATTAGCATCACAAACAGAGGTTCACATCCAAATTTATATACTATAGCATTGTGGTCAGCTGGTGGTCATATAAAGATGACTCCAGATTCGCCTCCAAGCATTAAGTAATGAGGAAGACAAAGAAAGACTTGGTGTTGATGGCACAGGACACAAAGAATTGGCATAAGTTTGATGAAGGCCTATGCTCCTTGAATAGTTGAAGGCTGTTGAATGAATGAGATGAGAAATACTCAGATCAGAAGAAGCAAAGAGTTTTTATCAGAATCAGATACAGGAACAAATGAGATGCAGAGCATCCAGGACACACAAACTAAATGATGCATATTCCCGGGTGAGCAGAAGTACAACAAGTAGTAATTTTCAGACTCCCCATGGGCCACAACAGATTGGGATACCATCTATTCAACAAGCTAAAGATAGGAACTACTGATGTGTGTAACTGTGGCACTGATAAAATGACTGCTGAACATCTGCTTCAAAGATGCCCAACATATGAGGAACAGAGAAAGTACATATGGCCGAAACCAGTACCATTCCTGGAAAAACTGGTCATGCAGAAGTATGTGTTAATGAGAGAGCTGACAGATTAGCATCAAGAGCACAATGGAGACACTGATATTGATAAGGGAGAGATACTGAGAAAAATTAATGATTGCCTGTTAGAGAATGACACTGCAATAGATAAATCATCAAGGTTAAGACTGTTGGAATTTGGCATCAAACGTAAGGCTAGCAGAGATGGACCATGAGAGGATGCCTCTGTCGTGTATACAACCAGCAAGCTACAGGAACAGTTAGCATTCACACTCTTCGACATATACTGAGGGAGACTGAGCACCTATGGGTTTGCCCAGAGTGCAATGATGTCGATTCTGATCAACAATAAGAATCTTATAATAATACCAGAAAGATTTTTGTTGACACTATGCAACTCCAGATCTATATTAATATAGATACAACTCCATAGAGGCACTGAAGAAAAAGACGGACAGTGAAAAATACAGACCTGAAAGAGATAAGAATGGTAATCTCCATCTAGACAGCATTCAAGATTAAGTAATCTCCACAAAAAAACGATGCCAATCTTTCTGCACAGAATATTCACTTAAAGTGACTTGAGGTACAAAAACGAGAGACAAGTACGAGAAAAGTCAAGATTACCTAAGATAAAAAGATTGGATGAGAAGCTGCGTCTGAGGCTAATAGTCCAACAGGCTTAGAAAACTGAAGCAGAAAAATAGATTAAAAACAAAAGTTTGTGGTTTTAAACCACAATAAACACTTATATTTTTACATTATTCTTAACTGTATTTTGCTTTTAATTTATATACATCTCCTTTGCAGCATGAAGCCACGTGGCACTGTAGCTGATCCACTTGCAAAGAACCCTGCACCAAGCAGTCACATGCTCTTGCGGAGGTAGTTTCTTTCGCAAATTCTTTTTATATGGTGAGATTGGCAGCCTCATGAACAACCTCATATTAGTCGTCTTGTACAACGAGCCTGAGAGCAGTAGCAGCAACCTCATCATGTAAAACAGACTGCTACAGATACCACCACAGCAAGAGCACGCTAAAATAATGATGATGATGATGATGAGCTAAGTTATTATTCCCATTGATGACAGAATGAGAACTCAACCTGAAGCAGGAGATCACGATAAGCCACCAGCTGTGGGGCCCGGGCCAGCTGAGCTGCAATGCTGGTGACCATGTCAGGCACCATACAAGTGACACTGTTGTCAGCCTGACATATGTGGTAGGCAACTACTTGGAAGCCAAGACCATTCAGGGCGGTGTAGTCTGTCAGTTTTGTGCCAGAAGCACTGTAGCTCTGCTGATTTTGGGGTTGTGGTCCTAAGAAACACAAAAAGGAACACAAGTTATTACATGTTTACAATACGTTTGAGCAGTATCTGTTCTGGGAAAACAAAAGAAAATATCGAATGCCTTACAGTTCCCCAAGAAGCACCAGGCCTTCATCAAACTCATTCCAACTCCTCCTGTTTCACATCATCAGGTCAAGGTCTCTCTTGTCTCCAGTTCTTGTCTCCACCTTCCTCTACGTCTCTTAACCTGGGAATTCTAGAATAAGGACTGTCTTGTGATACTACCGACAGGTTTTTATCAATGTGTGTCCAACCCATTACCTGCGTCGGAGTGGCTAAGAGGAATGGCCTCTGCCTCAAATTCTTAAGGACTGGGTTCAATTCCCAGTAGAGGGAATATAATTAATGGAAATTTTTTTTTTCAGAACCAGTGGGTCTTGATGATGGCATATCCCCCCCCACAAGTTGCGCATGTTAAAAATCCCACGGCAGATGGAAATCATAAAGAGTAGGCCATAAGGCCGCTGCCTTAGCAAAATTTTAAAAAATTAGAAACCTACCCACCACCAAAATGCTTACAGAATCTCTGATTCCTGTATACACACATTGGGATTCTTCCTGGTACTACTGAGTTTTTGCACTGCGCTGAGATCCTCCTTGTGCGATCTATGGGAGGAGATCGGAGCACTGATGGAGTTGTCCGTGTGCAATGAAGATAGTCCTTAAAAATCATAACCAAACCAAACCACCATCTTCTTTGTATCACTTGTTCCACTGGCACCTCTCTGGTCCTTTTCAGTTCCTCATCTGTGGTCCTGTTGTACCACTTCAATCCTTCTATTCTAAACAAGCACCTATTTATAAAATCCTTCTATTCTAAACAAGCACCTATTTATAAAATCCTTCTATTCTAAACAAGCACCTATTTATAAAAGTCTGTAACTTACTGGTTTTTTTTTTTTTTGTTCTCCATGTTTCAGAGCCATACAATATGACTCACTTGACATTTGAATTAAAGATCCTGATTTTCATCTTGAATTTCTTCTTCTTCCTCATTCGCCTTCAGACTTCGACATTAATGACTCTTACAAAGGCAGTAGTCAGTTCAAGGTTCTTGACATCTCCAAGCAGTTTTTGTGTGGACAGAAACAGGGTGTTGCCATATCCTACTCCGTACATTGCTATATGTTAGGCAGGACTACAGCAGATGTTCGGCTGTCATGGGTCTGGCGCTACAGCTACAGAAATCTGTTGCACCAATCCTGTACCCTGTGGTATAGATGGATGTCTTGAATTTCTTCTTCTGCACTCATTCTCAGACGTCGACTTTAATATGTTCAAAGAAAGCGGTGGTCAGCCTGAAGCTGTTGGTATATCTGCACACATTTCAGTGCTGCAATTACTGACAAAGGATCTGTGAAGGTAGCTACTTGTCTCTCAGCTTTCTTTTCTCATTAGGACTTCTGCCGCAGTTTTTAAAGCCTCTGCTCCTGCTCTGAAGTTACTTGAGAATTTTCCTGTTGCGACTGACAGCTTTTATCATGTGCCACTGCTAAAGCTCAGAAAGACTCCTTCACCTCCATCTTCTGTTGCAGTTTTGAATTTCAATTCTTTACTCTCCATATATTTCCCAATGCAAGAAATTCTCCTCCTGTCTTTTATACACTTCTTTTCATATTTTGTAGAGTATGTTTCTTCATGTGCAATCTTGTTATCCTTTCCTGCAATTATTTTTGTATTCTTTGTCTTTTTCCTGCATATTTTCAGACCCAGCTTCTGGCTGTGACCTCTCACAAAATATTTTCATTTTAAAGTAAATTTAAGAATAACGGAAATCAAGAACACAATCATCATCATCATCAGCTGCCCTCTCCACAACGAAGGTTGGCTGTAATGGATCTCCAACGTCTTCTGTCTCTTGTCTTGGTGGTACACTCTGATAGACTCTTTCCTGTCGATCTCTTGATGTTATCTTCCCACTTATAGCGCTGTCTTCCCCTTGCACGTTTGCCTTCAACTCTCCCTTCTATTATGGTCTTCTGCAAGGTGTTATGCCGTTTTATGTGGCCAAACTATTTTAGCTGCTGAACTTTGATCTCCCTCATTAGTTCTCTTTTCATACCTAGATTTTCTAGGACCTCCTTATTGGTTTTCATCTCTTTCCATGAGATACGCCCCATTCTTCTATATATCCACATTTCAAGAGCCTCAATTCTTTCTTCCAAATGCTTATTCATCGTCCATGTTTCTGCACCATACAGAAATGCAGAATATATATAACACTTTATAATTCTCAGTTTTAATTTGTGAGATAACTGTTTAGATGTCAGTATATGTTTCATGTTGTTGAATGTAGCTTTGGCCATTCCTATTCTCTTCTTGATTTCTGTTTCACATCTGCCATCTTCTGTTATTATATGACCAAGATATAAGTAGCTCTTGACTTGTTCCAGGATTTTCCCATTTATGCTTATCTTTCTCTTTCCTTCTCTCTTCCGTCCTTAGCCAACGACCGGCAAAGCAGTCAGTGGCCATTACGCCTAGTGGCGTCTTAAGGGCAACAGCGAATAGATTTTCTTTGCCGTTGTTCCCATCACGCCTAATGGCGTCTTTAGGGCAACGACAAATCAATCCGTTTGTCGTTGTTTCCGTAATCAAAGTGACTGGGGGAGCCGCGCTAGCGTAGTGGTTACAACACCGCTCTGGCGACCGGGTGATACAGGATCAAACCCGGGTGACGGCATTTGAGGATTTTTCGTCGACCGGGATTTGGACTGGATTAACTCGAGACCTGGCGAGGACATTTGAAGGAGTGTCGTCGACCAGGGACTGGCGGCTCCTGAGCCGACCCAGCTGCAATGGGTACCTCTGAAATCGGCGAGTATTTGCCTGAATGGCGAGGGACACCTGTCTCTGTACAAGAAATAAAGGGATACTCACGTAAAATCAATGTCAGGTTAGACATAAATAATAACCTGAGATTTCGCCTCGAGTATTAGCGGGCGAACGCAAAAAAAAAAAAAAAAAAAAAAAGTGACTGGCAAAATGGTGATCAGCCCGTTGGGATGCTTATCTTTAATGTGGGTTTATCGTCTGTTTTGCTAATTATCATAGTTTTTGTTTTCTCAATATTAATGTCGAGTCCATATTCTTGACTTATACTGTTCACTTACTTCACTAGTTCTTGTAACTCCTGTTCGCTTTCAGCTAACAACACGGTATCATCTGCATATCTAAGGTTGTTTATTGACCTTCCACTGATGTTCAGTCCTGGTATTTCCTGTATCTGTTTGAAAATTTTTTCGGTGTATAGATTAAATAGGCAGGGGGACAGCACACAACCTTGTCTGACACCTCTTTTATGTCTATGTATGGTGAATAATTCCTTCCAGTTCTTACTGTGGCAGTAGGAATGGCCAAAGCTACATTCAACAACATGAGACAGATACTAATACCTAAAAAATAACTCACAAATTCAAACTGAGATTCATCCAATGCTATATATATTCTTCATTGCCGTGCTGTATGGTGTACAAACATGGACAATGAACAAGAAATTAGAAGAAAGAACTGAGGCCCTTGAGATGTGAATATATAGAAGAATGGGGTACATCTCATGGAAAGAGAAGAAAACAAATAAGGATTCCAAGAAAACCTAGGAATTACATGAGAATTAATGAAGGAGATCAAAATTAGACAGCTAAAATATTTTGGCTGTGTAAAAAAACATAACAGATAACTAAAGACCATAACAGAAGGGAGAGTTGAAGGCAAACGTGCAAGAGGAAGACAGCGCTATAAGTGGGAAGATAACACCAAGAGATGGACAGCAAAGCGTCTATCAGAGTGCACAATCAAGACAAGAGACAGAAGACATTTGAGATCCACTGCAGCTGATCTTCGTTGTGAAGATAGCACCTGATGATGTTGATAAGAAGAATTGTAAGGTATGAAGCAAGGTAGAAGAAAAATAAAGCACAGACAAAATAACAGTGAGAGAGTTAAGGAGAGGACTCACTTGCAGAAATATGATCTGACTTCCCATCAGCAAAACAGCTGTGATTAACCAGCTGCTCCACAATGGCCGTCTTGCCAGTTCCCAAACCCCCTACTATGATCACCCCATTCAGCTTGGAAGCTCCAAACCCATCTCCATTCAGAACTGCCACCAATTCACTGAACAGCCAAGCCCTGCCTACAAACAATGGTTTTCCCTCTGGGTGAGGAACTTCAAACACCAATGGCTTCAACTGTAGTTTTGGTGGCTTGATTGGTGGAAATCTGGCTGGAAAAGAAAGAAAAAAAAACACTTTAATGTGGTGGCTAGATTGGTGGAAATCTGGCTGGAAAAAAAAAGAAAAAAAAAAAACACTTTAATGTGGTGGCTTGATTGGTGGAAATCTGGCTGGAAAAGAAAGGGAAAAAAAAAACACTTTAATGTGGTGGCTTGATTGGTGGAAATCTGGCTGGAAAAGAAAGGGGGAAAAAAACACTTTTATGTGATGGCTTGATTGGTGGAAATCTGGCTGGAAAAGAAAGGGAAAAAAAACACTTTAATGTGGCGGCTTGATTGGTAGAAATCTGGCTGGAAAAGAAAGAAAAATAAAACACTTTAATGTGGTGGCTTGATTGGTGGAAATCTGGCTGGAAAAGAAAGAAAAATAAAACACTTTAATGTGGCGGCTTGATTGGTGGAAATCTGGCTGGAAAAGAAAGAAAAATAAAACACTTTAATGTGGTGGCTTGATTGGTGGAAATCTGGCTGGAAAAGAAAGAAAAATAAAACACTTTAATGTGGTGGCTTGATTGGTGGAAATCTGGCTGGAAAAGAAAGAAAAATAAAACACTTTAATGTGGTGGCTTGATTGGTGGAAATCTGGCTGGAAAAGAAAGAAAAATAAAACACTTTAATGTGGTGGCTTGATTGGTGGAAATCTGGCTGGAAAAAAAATGATGATGTTAACAATAATAGTTACTTGTAGAATGTTAACAATAATAGTTACTTGTAGAATGTTAACAATTATAAAAGATGTAACTGACGCTGTGAATAGTCTTCATATTTTAACTTCCTTTGGATCAAAAGTCTTTAAGTCAGTCTCTCTGTCCTTTTGTCAAAGGTAGTCCTCCCTTGTACCAGAGATTTCTGATTTTCTTACACATTTAACAATCTTTTACATGGGAGGGTTCCAATATAAGATTTGCCAGGTGACGCTAGCCAATAATCTCCTCACTGCTTGTCCAATATCCTGGTTTTTTCACACATCCAGAGAGGTTTGAGCGCTGGCCTTTCATGGCAAAGGTACAGGGTTCAAAACATGGTAGTGTCATGCTCCAGTCTACCCAGCTATAAATAGGTATCTGACTGTGCTCTAGAGTTAAGGAAGGCAAAGGGAGTGAGGAAGGGGGCTGTAGCTGAGTTTATTAACGTGAAAACTTTGTCAGAATAACATTAAATATGAAAGTATAGTATAGCATAATTCCGATATAGCCTTAAAAAATTAACCAAAATAGTAACAACGTTTGAGGAGAGCAATACACCATTACTCCCATGTGAGTGTCAGCAAACATTTTGCACGCATTTGTTTCCGCCACCTAGTGACCGGTCAAGACAACTAAGTTTTATTCATTCTCATTCTTGACCAAAATTTCAGCCCCAACAGATTTCATCCATTAGTTCCAAAATCCATACATGCTAGGTCCATTCATACGAGGTTTTACAGTACATATGAAATATCTAACAAGATCTATCTTTGAAATTAATGATAAATATAGAAGAGCTCTCTGTGGATGCAAAAATGAACACTTCTTAACTCTGTGAGCATCTGACTGGCATAGCTGTAAGCATGCTGGCCTTTGGCAACAAAGGTACTGGGTTCAAAACATGGTGGCATCATGCTCCAGTCTACCTAGTTGTAAATGTTTACCTAACTCTGCTCTGGAGTTAGGGAAGGCAAAGGCAGTGAGGAAGAGAACTGGTCACCTCACCTCTCGAAGCTGGACCTAGTATAGTGAAGTCTCTAACACTTCACTCCCCTATGACAATATCAGCTTTGGGACTACCTTGTACCTTTTTACCTGAACTCCGTGACCCCGGAGCAATGATGCCAGTCTTGGTACAGTTACCTGATCAATGAAAACAGCGCCGGCTTTGGTTTAAAAGGTAAATGAGAACAAATGATCACTTATGGCATGATGACTACAAGTCCCTTGTAGCAAAATATGCGAGAATAAACACTCAATTCAGTACGATTTAGGCATAAAACGATAATAAATACATTAGCCCGCATGTGTCTGATGGTTGTCATCTTCGAAGCCAGCACCGCTGCCTTTTGCACAGTGCTAAGCCTATAGAACGATTTCACAGAAAAAAGTCTGACACGCTTTAGTTTCGTTTTCGACAAACACTACTAATAGTTAACCTTTGCCCAATCTGCTGATTACACTTTGTAAGTCTAGCCTTACAATTAACTATTGGCGGAAGTATACCCCAGTATAGCTATCTGAAGTAACACTTTCTGTCAACTTTGTAGTAAAACTAGTAGTAATCCTTACATTTTTTGGTAATATTACACGATACAATGCTAACTAGTAACGCAAAATCTTAAACCCGCCCCGTCTAACCCCGCTTCGATGACACAGTCTGCAACGCATATATTCACACTGCAGAAAAGCCAGCAAGGCCAAACCACGCAGACAGTTTTATTTCCTCCTAATGGTAGCATTTCTGATGTAACTAAAACTGTAATTATTTGAAAAATACATGCTCGCAAGATGAAAGAGAGGAAGATGGCGGACTTGTGTAAAAATTTTAGTTGACGATGGACGATGACAAAAATTGGAAATTTTAAACCATTATGAAGTTCCCCATAAGAATTATATGGTAGTATGACGTAAAGTTAGCTGAGTAAGAATGTACTTTAAAATATATGATATTCCCAGTATTAGAGAAGTTATTGAAGAAATACTAATCTCTAAGAACACACAACCAGACACACTGGCGTTCCTGCTCATGTTTTTTTTGATAACGTTAGGGGAACGCGAGCTGGAAAAAGAGGCAGGGAGGTACATTCAAATTCGCTTAGGGTGAAAAGAGGATGAATGGGAAAGGGGAACGGTAGGAGAAATGTAATCCTAAACGTGATATTTTTTTTATTGGGCATGACTAGAGCAGACTAGCCAATCCACCACCAGTTATTCAAAATTATTTGGGTTTTTCATTCAAACTGCATTTGAATTCAAGTAGTAGAACGTTACGATTGGCTAGGGCTGGTAGATATTAGCAAAAGGCTTTGATTATTCATTGCCAGTTGAACTAATATTTTTATACAGATACGCTGAAAAACAGCTGTGTTAATTATAAACTTAAATAAAGAATCAAGTCACAGTCTGTACGATTCGGAGGAAGCTGAGGCCATTTCTTCACTAAATCAGCGTCATTTGTTTATATATTTCTTGATTGTGGTAAGGATATTTTATGAAATTTACTATGTTTGGTCCAACTACAAAAGTTAGATACTGCTATTGGGGAAAAAGTGAAGGACATGTCGGAAGCAGACATTGTTGAGTCCACACATTTAAACGGTATCTGACTGATGTATGTTGTTATAATTA
>JAMPIV010019601.1:0-11508 GCA_024509875.1 Oreohelix idahoensis | reverse complement strand
ATTTTTGACTCGTTTTGGGAGGGCGCGTTCCGTTCAACCTAGTCGGTTATATTAGGGCGTATGTCCAAATACAAAAGAACTTTAGTCAGGAGAAATGTTTTTTCGTAACATGTACGAGATCTTCCAAATACCATGAGATGTTTAAACAGCCAGATATTAAACTTGATACTTTCAACAGATGTTGTGTTGATCTAACATGTACGAGATCGTCCGAAATACCAAGAGATGTTTTAAACCGCCAGATATTAACTTGATTAACTTCCAATGTTGTGTTGTTCTATACATTTACGAGATCGTCCAAATACCAAGAAATTTAAACCGCCAGAGTATTAACTTGAGTACATTCACAGATGTTGTGTTTTTTAACATGTACGAGATCGCCAAATACCAAGAGATTTTAAACCGCCAGATATTAACTTGATTACTTTCACAGATGATGTGTTGTTCTAACAATAGAGAATCGTCCAAATACCAAGAGATGTTTAAACCGCCAGATATTAAACTTGATTACTTCACAGATGTTGTGTTGTTCTAACATGTACGAGATCGCCAAATACCAAGAGATGTTTAAACCGCCAGATATTTACTTGAGTACTTCACAGATTTGTGTTTGTCTAACCATGTAACGAGAATCTGTCCAAATACCAAGATATGTTTAAAAACCGGCCAGATATTAACTTGATTACTTCACAGATTTTGTGTTGTTCAAAACATGTACGAAATCGGTCCCAAATACCAAAGAGTAAAACCGCCAGATATTAACTTGATTACATCACAGATGTTGTGTTGTTCTAACATGTACGAGATCGTCCAAATACCAGAGATGTATAAACCGCCAGATATTAACTTGATTACATCACGAGATGTTGAGTTGTTCTAACAATATTACGAGATCGTCCAAATACCAAGAGATGTTTTAAAACCGCAATATTAACTTGATTACTTCACAGATGTTGTGTTGTTTCTAACATGTACGAGATCGTCCGAAATACCAAAGAAGTTTAAACACCGCCAGATATTAAGCTAGAGTACTTCACATATGTTTGTGTTGTTCAACATGAACGAGATCGCCAAATACCAATAGATTTTTAACCGCCAGATATTAACTTAATACTTCACAGATGTTGTGTTTTCTAACCATTTACGAAATCGTCCAAATATTAAATACCAAGAGATTTTTAAACCGCCAGATATAACTTGATTACGTCACAGATGTTTGTGTTGTTCTAACATGTACGAGATCGGTCCAAAACAAGAGATGGTTTAAACCCGCAGATATTAACTTGATTACTCACAGATTTTGTGTTGTTCTAAACAGTACGAATCGTCCAAATACCAAGATATGTTTAAAACCCCAGATTATTAAACGATGATACTTCAACAGATGTTGTGTCAGAGTCTCATACAAACAGATTATCTTATTAGTTTACGTACATTAAATGAATAACACATAGTAATAAGTGACATGAACACTTCGGTCATAACTGACAAATGCGTCCCTCATGAGACATAGTAATAAGTATGTGACAAGAAGCGATCGGTCATAACTGACAAATGCGTCCCTCATGAGACATAGTAATAAGTATGTGACAAGAAGCCTTCGGTCATAACTGACGAATGCGGCCCTTATCAGACATACAGAATAGGTCTAGTGTACTCCCATGCATGTCGTAGAAGGCGCCTAGTATGAGGTTGTGCATGAGGCTGCAACTTCATCACGTAAAACAAACTGCCACGTAAATCACGTGATACAAGAACCTTTGATGATTGGTACATGATTCCTGTAAGGTTAGCCGCTACAAGAACCTTTGATGATTGGTACATGCTTCCTGTAAGGTTAGCCGCTACAAGAACCTTTGATGATTGGTACATGATTCCTTTAAGGTTAGCCGCTACAAGAACCTTTGATGATTGGTACATGCTTCCTGTAAGGTTAGCCGCTACAAGTACCTTTGATTATTGGTACATGATTCCTGTAAGGTTAGCCGCTACAAGAACCTTTGATGATTGGTACATGCTTCCTGTAAGGTTAGCCACTACAAGAACCTTTGATGATTGGTACATGCTTCCTGTAAGGTTAGCCGCTACAAGTACCTTTGATGATTGGTACATGATTCCTGTAAGGTTAGCCGCTACAAGAACCTTTGATGATTGGTACATGCTTCCTGTAAGGTTAGCCACTACAAGAACCTTTGATGATTGGTACATGCCTCCTGTAAGGTTAGCCGCTCCAAGTACCTTTGATGATTGGTACATGCTTCCTGTAAGGTTAGCCGCTACAAGAACCTTTGATGATTGGTACATGATTACTGTAAGGTTAGCCGCTACAAGAACCTTTGATGACTGGTACATGCTTCCTGTAAGGTTAGCCGCTACAAGAACCTTTGATGATTGGTACATGATTCCTGTAAGGTTAGCCACTACAAGAACCTTTGATGATTGGTACATGCTTCCTGTAAGGTTAACTGCTACAAGAACCTTTGATGATTGGTACATGATTCCCGTAAGGTTAGCCGCTACTAGAACCTTTGATGATTGGTACATGATTTAAGTAAGGTTAGCTGCTACAAGAACCTTTGATGATTGGTACATGATTCATGTAAGGTTAGCCGCTACAAGAACCTTTGATGATTGGTACATGATTCATGTAAGGTTAGCTGCTACAAGAACCTTTGATGATTGGTACATGATTCCTGTAAGGTTAGCCGCTACAAGAACCTTTGATGATTGGTACATGATTCCTGTAAGGTTAGCCGCTACAAGAACCTTTGATGATTAGTACATGATTCATGTAAGGTTAGCTGCTACAAGAATCTTTGATAATTGGTTAATGCTACCTGTAAGGTAAGCCGCTACAAGAACCTTTGATGATTGGTACATGCTTCCTGTAAGGTTAGCCGCTACAAGAACCTTTGATGATTGGTACATGATTCCTTTAAGGTTAGCCGCTACAAGAACCTCTGATGATTGGTACATGCTTCCTGTAAGGTTAGCAGCTATTACAACCTTCGATGATTGGTACATGCTTCCTGTAAGGTTATCCGCTATAACAACCTTTGATGATTGGTACATGCTTCCTGTAAGGTTAGCCGCTATAACAACCGTTGATGATTAGTACATGCTTCCTGTAAGGTTAGCCGCTAAAACAAAATTTGATGATTGGAACATGCTTCCTGCAAAGGTTAACCGCTATAACAACCTTTGATGATTGGTACATGCTTCCTGTGAGGTTAGCCACTATAACAACCTTTGATGATTGGTACATGCTTCCTGTAAGGTTAGCCGCTATAACAACCTTTGATGATAGGTACATGCTTCCTGTAAGGTTAACCGCTATAACAACCTTTGATGATTGGTACATGCTTCCTGTAAGGTTAGCCGCTATAACAATCGTTGATGATTGGTACGTGCTACCTGTAAGGTTACTCGCTATAACAACCTTTGATGATTGGTACATGCTTCCTGTAAGGTTAGACGCTAAAAGAACCTTTGATGATTGGTACATGCTTCCTGTAAGGTTAGCCGCTATAACAACCTTTGATGATTGGTACATGCTTCCTGTAAGGTTAGCCGCTATAACAACTTTTGATGATTGGTACATGCTTCCTGTAAGGTTACTCGCTTTAACAACCTTTGGTGATTGGTATATGCTTCCTGTAAGGTTAGCAGCTATAACAACCTTTGATGATTGGTACATGCTTCCTGTAAGGTTAGCCGCTATAACAACCTTTGATGATTGGTACATGCTTCCTGTAAGGTTAGCCGCTATAACAACCTTTGATGATTGGTACATGCTTCCTGTAAGGTTAGCCGCTATAACAACCTTTGATGATTGGTACATGCTTCCTGTAAGGTTAGCCGCTATAACAACCTTTGATGATTGGTACATGCTTCCTGTAAGGTTAGCCGCTATAACAACCGTTGATGATTGGTACATGCTTCCTGTAAGGTTAGCCGCTATAACAACCTTTGATGATTGGTACATGCTTCCTGTAAGGTTAGCCGCTATAACAACTTTTGATGATTGGTACATGCTTCCTGTAAGGTTAGCCGCTATAACAACCTTTGATGATTGGTACATGCTTCCTGTAAGGTTAGCCGCTATAACAAACTTTGATGATTGGTACATGCTTCCTGTAAGGTTAGCCGCTATAACAACCTTTGATGATTGGTACATGCTTCCTGTAAGGTTAGCCGCTAAAACAACCTTTGATGATTGGTACATGCTTCCTGTAAGGTTAGCCGCTATAACAACCTTTGATGATTGGTACATGCTTCCTGTAAGGTTAGCCACTATAACAACCTTTGATGATTGGTACATGCTTCCTGTAAGGTTAGCAGCTATAACAACCTTTGATGATTGGTACATGCTTCCTGTAAGGTTAGCCGCTATAACAACCGTTGATGATTGGTACATGCTTCCTGTAAGGTTAGCCGCTAAAACAACCTTTGATGATTGGTACATGCTTCCTGTAAGGTTAGCGGCTATAACAACTTTTGATGATTGGTACATGCTTCCTGTAAGGTTACTCGCTATAACAATCTTTGTGATTGGTACATGCTTCCGGTAAGGTTAGCCGCTATAACAACCGTTGATGATTGGTACATGCTTCCTGTAATGTTAGCCGCTATAACAAATTTTGATGATTGGTACATGCTTCATGTAAGGTTAGCCGCTAAAACAACCTTTGGTGATTGGTACATGCTTCCTGTACGGGTAGCCGCTATAACAACCTTTGATGATTGGTACATGCTTCCTGTAAGGTTAACCGCTATAACAACCTTTGATGATTGGTACATGCTTCCTGTAAGGTTAGCCGCTATAACAACCTTTGATGATTGGTACATGCTTCCTGTAAGGTTAGCCGCTATAACAACCTTTGATGATTGGTACATGCTTCCTGTAAGGTTAGCCGCTATAACAACCTTTGATGATTGGTACATGCTTCCTGTAAGGTTAGCAGCTATAACAACCTTTGATGATTGGTACATGCTTCCTGTAAGGTTACCCGCTATAACCTGTAAGGTTAGCCGCTATAACAACCTTTGATGATTGGTACATGCTTCCTGTAAGGTTAGCCACTATAACAACCTTTGATGATTGGTACATGCTTCCTGTAAGGTTAGCCGCTATAACAACCTTTGATGATTGGTACATGCTTCCTGTAAGGTTAGCCGCTATAACAACCTTTGATGATTGGTACATGCTTCCTGTAAGGTTAGCCGCTAAAACAACCTTTGATGATTGGTACATGCTTCCTGTAAGGTTAGCCGCTAAAACAACCTTTGATGATTGGTACATGCTTCCTGTAAGGTTAGCCGCTATAACAACCTTTGATGATTGGTACATGCTTCCTGTAAGGTTACTCGGTATAACAACCTTTGGTGATTGGTACATGCTTCCTGTAAGGTTAGCCGCTATAACAACCTTTGATGATTGGTACATGCTTCCTGTAAGGTTAGCAGCTATAACAACCTTTGATGATTGGTACATGCTTCCTGTAAGGTTATCCGCTATAACAACCTTTGATGATTGGTACATGCTTCCTGTAAGGTTAGCCGCTATAACAACCGTTGATGATTAGTACATGCTTCCTGTAAGGTTAGCCGCTAAAACAAAATTTGATGATTGGAACATGCTTCCTGTAAAGGTTAACCGCTATAACAACCTTTGATGATTGGTACATGCTTCCTGTGAGGTTAGCCACTATAACAACCTTTGATGATTGGTACATGCTTCCTGTAAGGTTAGCCGCTATAACAACCTTTGATGATTGGTACATGCTTCCTGTAAGGTTAACCGCTATAACAACCTTTGATGATTGGTACATGCTTCCTGTAAGGTTAGCCGCTATAACAATCGTTGATGATTGGTACGTGCTACCTGTAAGGTTACTCGCTATAACAACCTTTGATGATTGGTACATGCTTCCTGTAAGGTTAGACGCTAAAAGAACCTTTGATGATTGGTACATGCTTCCTGTAAGGTTAGCCGCTATAACAACCTTTGATGATTGGTACATGCTTCCTGTAAGGTAAGCCGCTATAACAACCTTTGATGATTGGTACATGCTTCCTGTAACGTAAGCTGCTAACACAACCTTTGGTTATTGGTACATGCTTCCTGTAAGGTTAGCCGCTAAAACAACCTTTGATGATTGGTACATGCTTCCTGTAAGGTTAGCCGCTATAACAACCTTTGATGATTGGTACATGCTTCCTGTAAGGTTAGCCGCTATAACAACCTTTGATGATTGGTACATGCTTCCTGTAAGGTTAGCCGCTATAACAACCTTTGATGATTGGTACATGCTTCCTGTAAGGTTAGCCGCTATAACAACTTTTGATGATTGGTACATGCTTCCTGTAAGGTTACTCGCCATAACAACCTTTGTGATTGGTATATGCTTCCTGTAAGGTTAGCAGCTATAACAACCTTTGATGATTGGTACATGCTTCCTGTAAGGTTAGCTGCTAACACAACCTTTGATGATTGGTACATGCTTCCTGTAAGGTTAGCCGCTAAAACAACCTTTGATGATTGGTACATGCTTCCTGTAAGGTTAGCCGCTATAACAACCTTTGATGATTGGTACATGCTTCCTGTAAGGTAAGCCGCTAAAACAGCCTTTGGTGATTGGTACATGCTTCCTGTAAGGTTAGCCGCTAAAACAAACTTTGATGATTGGTACATGCTTCCTGTAAGGTTAGCCGCTATAACAACCTTTGATGATTGGTACATGCTTCCTTTAAGGTTAGCCGCTATGACAACCTTTGATGATTGGTACATGCTTCATGTAAGGTTACTCGCTATAACAACCTTTGGTGATTGGTACATGCTTCCTGTAAGGTTAGCCGCTATAACAACCGTTGATGATTGGTACATGCTTCCTGTAAGGTTAGCCGCTATAACAACCTTTGATGATTGGTACATGCTTCCTGTAAGGTTAGCCGCTATAACAACCTTTGATGATTGGTACATGCTTCCTGTAAGGTTAGCCGCTATAACAACCTTTGATGATTGGTACATGCTTCCTGTAAGGTTAGCCGCTATAACAACTTTTGATGATTGGTACATGCTTCCTGTAAGGTTACTCGCTATAACAACCTTTGGTGATTGGTACATGCTTCCTGTAAGGTTAGCCGCTATAACAACCTTTGATGATTGGTACATGCTTCCTGTAAGGTTAGCCGCTATAACAACCTTTGATGATTGGTACATGCTTCCTGTAAGGTTAGCCGCTATAACAACCTTTGATGATTGGTACATGCTTCCTGTAAGGTTAGCCGCTATAACAACCTTTGATGATTGGTACATGCTTCCTGTAAGGTTAGCCGCTATAACAACCTTTGATGATTGGTACATGCTTCCTGTAAGGTTAGCCGCTATAACAACCTTTGATGATTGGTACATGCTTCCTGTAAGGTTAGCCGCTATAACAACCTTTGATGATTGGTACATGCTTCCTGTAAGGTTAGCCGCTATAACAACCTTTGATGATTGGTACATGCTTCCTGTAAGGTTAGCCGCTAAAACAAACTTTGATGATTGGTACATGCTTCCTGTAAGGTTAGCCGCTATAACAACCTTTGATGATTGGTACATGCTTCCTGTAAGGTTAGCCGCTATAACAACCTTTGATGATTGGTACATGCTTCCTGTAAGGTTAGCCGCTATAACAACCTTTGATGATTGGTACATGCTTCCTGTAAGGTTAGCCGCTATAACAACCTTTGATGATTGGTACATGCTTCCTGTAAGGTTAGCCGCTATAACAACCTTTGATGATTGGTACATGCTTCCTGTAAGGTTAGCCGCTATAACAACCTTTGATGATTGGTACATGCTTCCTGTAAGGTTAGCCGCTATAACAACCTTTGATGATTGGTACATGCTTCCTGTAAGGTTAGCCGCTATAACAACCTTTGATGATTGGTACATGCTTCCTGTAAGGTTAGCCGCTATAACAACCTTTGATGATTGGTACATGCTTCCTGTAAGGTTAGCCGCTATAACAACCTTTGATGATTGATACATGCTTCCTGTAAGGTTAGCCGCTAAAACAACCTTTGATGATTGGTACATGCTTCCTGTAAGGTTAGCCGCTATAACAACCTTTGATGATTGGTACATGCTTCCTGTAAGGTTAGCCGCTATAACAACCTTTGATGATTGGTACATGCTTCCTGTAAGGTTAGCCGCTATAACAACCTTTGATGATTGGTACATGCTTCCTGTAAGGTTAGCCGCTAAAACAACCTTTGATGATTGGTACATGCTTCCTGTAAGGTTAGCCGCTATAACAACCTTTGATGATTGGTACATGCTTCCTGTAAGGTTAGCCGCTATAACAACCTTTGATGATTGGTACATGCTTCCTGTAAGGTTAGCCACTAAAACAACCTTTGATGATTGGTACATGCTTCCTGTAAGGTTAGCCGCTATAACAACCTTTGATGATTGGTACATGCTTCCTGTAAGGTTAGCCGCTATAACAACCTTTGATGATTGGTACATGCTTCCTGTAAGGTTAGCCGCTATAACAACCTTTGATGATTGGTACATGCTTCCTGTAAGGTTAGCCGCTATAACAACCTTTGATGATTGGTACATGCTTCCTGTAAGGTTAGCCGCTATAACAACCTTTGATGATTGGTACATGCTTCCTGTAAGGTTAGCCGCTATAACAACCTTTGATGATTGGTACATGCTTCCTGTAAGGTTAGCCGCTATAACAACCGTTGATGATTGGTACATGCTTCCTGTAATGTTAGCCGCTATAACAAATTTTGATGATTGGTACATGCTTCATGTAAGGTTAGCCGCTAAAACAACCTTTGGTGATTGGTACATGCTTCCTGTACGGGTAGCCGCTATAACAACCTTTGATGATTGGTACATGCTTCCTGTAAGGTTAACCGCTATAACAACCTTTGATGATTGGTACATGCTTCCTGTAAGGTTAGCAGCTATAACAACCTTTGATGATTGGTACATGCTTCCTGTAAGGTTAGCCGCTATAACAACCTTTGATGATTGGTACATGCTTCCTGTAAGGTTAGCCGCTATAACAACCTTTGATGATTGGTACATGCTTCCTGTAAGGTTAGCAGCTATAACAACCTTTGATGATTGGTACATGCTTCCTGTAAGGTTAGCCGCTATAACAACCTTTGATGATTGGTACATGCTTCCTGTAAGGTTAGCCGCTATAACAACCTTTGATGATTGGTACATGCTTCCTGTAAGGTTAGCCGCTATAACAACCTTTGATGATTGGTACATGCTTCCTGTAAGGTTAGCCGCTAAAACAACCTTTGATGATTGGTACATGCTTCCTGTAAGGTTAGCCGCTATAACAACCTTTGATGATTGGTACATGCTTCCTGTAAGGTTAGCCGCTAAAACAACCTTTGATGATTGGTACATGCTTCCTGTAAGGTTAGCCGCTATAACAACCTTTGATGATTGGTACATGCTTCCTGTAAGGTTAACCGCTATAACAACCTTTGATGATTGGTACATGCTTCCTGTAAGGTTAACCGCTATAACAACCTTTGATGATTGGTACATGCTTCCTGTAAGGTTAGCCGCTATAACAACCTTTGATGATTGGTACATGCTTCCTGTAAGGTTAGCCGCTATAACAACCTTTGATGATTGGTACATGCTTCCTGTAAGGTTAGCCGCTATAACAACCTTTGATGATTGGTACATGCTTCCTGTAAGGTTAGCCGCTAAAACAACCTTTGATGATTGGTACATGCTTCCTGTAAGGTTAACCGCTATAACAACCTTTGATGATTGGTACATGCTTCCTGTAAGGTTAGCCGCTATAACAACCTTTGATGATTGGTACATGCTTCCTGTAAGGTTAGCCGCTATAACAACCTTTGATGATTGGTACATGCTTCCTGTAAGGTTAGCCGCTATAACAACCTTTGATGATTGGTACATGCTTCCTGTAAGGTTAGCCGCTATAACAACCTTTGATGATTGGTACATGCTTCCTGTAAGGTTAGCCGCTATAACAACCTTTGATGATTGGTACATGCTTCCTGTAAGGTTAGCCGCTAAAACAACCTTTGATGATTGGTACATGCTTCCTGTAAGGTTAGCCGCTATAACAACCTTTGATGATTGGTACATGCTTCATGTAACGTTAGCCGCTATAACAACCTTTGATGATTGGTACATGCTTCCTGTAAGGTTAGCCGCTATAACAACCTTTGATGATTGGTACATGCTTCCTGTAAGGTTAGCCGCTAAAACAACCTTTGATGATTGGTACATGCTTCCTGTAAGGTTAGCCGCTATAACAACCTTTGATGATTGGTACATGCTTCCTGTAAGGTTAGCCGCTATAACAACCTTTGATGATTGGTACATGCTTCCTGTAAGGTTAGCCGCTAAAACAACCTTTGATGATTGGTACATGCTTCCTGTAAGGTTAGCCGCTATAACAACCTTTGATGATTGGTACATGCTTCCTGTAAGGTTAGCCGCTATAACAACCTTTGATGATTGGTACATGCTTCCTGTAAGGTGTGCTTCCTGTAAGGTAAGCCGCTATAACAACCTTTGATGATTGGTACATGCTTCCTGTAAGGTAAGCCGCTAAAACAATCTTTGGTGATTGGTACATGCTTCCTGTAAGGTTAGCCGCTAAAACAAACTTTGATGATTGGTACATGCTTCCTGTAAGGTTAGCCGCTATAACAACCTTTGATGATTGGTACATGCTTCATGTAACGTTAGCCGCTATAACAACCTTTGATGATTGGTACATGCTTCCTGTAAGGTTAGCCGCTATAACAACCTTTGATGATTGGTACATGCTTCCTGTAAGGTTAGCCGCTATAACAACCTTTGATGATTGGTACATGCTTCCTGTAAGGTTAGCCGCTATAACAACCTTTGATGATTGGTACATGCTTCCTGTAAGGTTAGCCGCTATAACAACCTTTGATGATTGGTACATGCTTCCTGTAAGGTTAGCCGCTAAAATACAGACTTCATCTGTAAGGTAAGCAGCTATAACACATATCTGTGGTGATTGGTAAGCTTCCTGTAAGGTTAGCCGTCTAAAAAAACCACCTTGATGTTTGGTACAATGATTCCTTGTATGGTTAGCGAAGCTTTACAACCTTTGATGATTGGTACATGACTTAATGTAAGGTTCTCGGTCATATAACAACACTTTGTGCTGATAGGTACATGCTTCTGTATAAAGGGTTAACCGCAACCTAGCTATAACAAACCGTTGATGATTGGTAATGCTTCATATACGGTTAGCAGATATTACAACCTTTCGATGATTGGTAAACTGACTTCCTGTTAGGTTATCCGCTATAACAACCTTTGGATGGCATTGGTAAATGCTTCCATGTAAGGTTTCTAGCGATATAACAAACCGTTGATGATTTGTACATGCTTCCCTGTAAGGTTAGCGACTAAACAGAAAACTTTGATGTTTGAGAACATGCTTCCTGCCAACAGGTTAAACG